>VYZQ01040518.1:0-11040 GCA_013400655.1 Mystacornis crossleyi | reverse complement strand
CAGTGGTGAGGAAGAAAAAAAAAACACCAAAAAAACCCCCACCACAGACAAAAAAATTCAACCTCCAAGAGCTCATTCCCTCATTAGAGGAAAAAACCCACAATTTAAAAAAAAAATACTTCAAATATACAAAGAAAAACTAAAATGTGCTTCAAAGCCATTCATGCATGGAGAAACAAATCAATGCAGAGGATTAGATAATTCATTTAGAAATGATTTGGTGGTGCCTGAAGAGCCTTTACAACCTCAGACAAGGTACAGCCTGGTTTCTTGGCAAAGAGGAGGCTTTGTCACTTCACTAGGAACTCATATTCCTCTGTTATACATATGTTATGTCACATCCAGTAGAAACTATTTGCAGAGTCTTGGAACTTATCTCATCGAGCCTGAAAATTCAACAGCATATTAATTTCCCTGTAGGATATTAATTTGGTTTTAGATTCCTTATGAATGCTGACAACTGCATTTACTCTCAAGGCCAAACCAGCTGAATTTACTGATTTAATTTGGGTCTCTAGAGTGGGTAAACAGAATGTTTTTTATACTTATGAGCCAAGATATGAGAGTAACCTCACAACAGGTTAGGTCAGGTTTCCTTAAAGATGTAAATCTGCAATCAATTGAAATTTCACCATTTCTGTATACAACCCCAGATGAAAACAGAGGAGGTATTTGTATAATCTTTTCCAAAGGATTCCATTCCATCCAAACAGAAATGTCATATTTCTGCCAAAGAATGTGATAAGCAGTAATTAGCTCACACTAAACAGCCTGAAGAGAACAAAAGGTCAGTGTGGCCTCTCACTCTCTTCCACCAAGGTTTCTTTGCACATTCTCTTGCTCTTAGAGACCCAGAATTAGTGCANAGACGAGGATGAGAAGGACGTTCTGGAGTAGCTGCTGTGGCCAGGAGATCAGAGCCCTGGAGTCACTGTAGAGACTCAAGTCACAGCAGCAGTGAACTCCAACAGGGCAGAGGGGCAGTGTGTGTGAGGGACAGGAGCCAAAGGCTGCCCAGCTTGAGGTCTGGGTGTCCTGGACATCTCGGGGATGTCTTCAGCACGAAATCCCCAAATGTCCAGAGACCTAAAGAACAGCAAAGTCTCCGTCTGGAAGCTTCCCTATCCCTGGAAGTGCTCAAGGCAAGGTTGGGCAGAGAACCCTGGTCTAGCGGAAGGTGTCCCTGCCCATGGCAGCGGGGCTGGAATGAGATCATCTTTAGGATCCCGTTCATCCCAAACCATTCTGTCACCGATTCTTCATTTCCAGGCCCCTCCTTGCATGGACAATCCTCTTCAACCGTGTTGAGCCAAGGGAGAGGAAGAAGAGGTGACCCATCAGGTTCTTATGTGCCAGTAGCTCCAGCAAAAGGATGGTTTGACGCACAAAGGTCGTGTGGGCATTTGTGCTGCGCCATTTCCTTTGGCACCATGGTCCGCTGAAACAACACCAGCAGCTCCAAAAATAATAATCCTTGCCATTGTCATTAATTAAACAGTGAGAATGACAAGGACATTATTTTCTTTTCCAGTGGAAGCTGTGAAGACCTTTCTCGGCTGCCAAGTGAGGCACTTGCAATGCAATACTCATGCCCAGAGTGTGTCCCTGTAGGGCAGGAAGGTCCAAGTGTCTCTGGATGAGTCATTTCCATTGGCCAATCTCTGAAAGGTGCTCAGAGAGGATGCAGTGATTTCCAAGAGGTTTGCAATCACTCCATACCACTGAGGATCAGAAACGAGCTAATGGGAAAGATAACAGCCCCTGTAGTCTCCAAAGCTCACAGTCCCCTGGGCAGATTCCAGCTTCAGCAATTTATTTTGGTTTTTAAACAGAAGCAAAATCATATCAAGCTAGAACCAGGTGACTGTTTATTAAAACCAGGCTGCTGCTGTGAGGGTTTTCTCTGAGTGTCAGCCACATGCAAAGATGTTTTTCTTTGATGCCTGCAGCAAGTGTTTTCTCTGGGGCCTGCGCTGGGGCGGGGGACTGGGATATCTGACATCCTGGGAGACTGGAGAGCTGTGGTGGGGCTCCAGGGAGAAAACAGCCTGGGCACTTGGGCAGCATTTCTAAGAATATCAACAGGCTCCAAAGGAAAGAAAGAAAACCACAACCTCCTTCCTAGAAGTGTCCATACAAGAGACAGATTCCAAGCAACTGGGATGAGGAACAAATACCTATTTAGGAATCATTCCAGAATGGTATTTAGCTGACCTGAAACCTCTGTTTGTAGATGCACAAGCCTGGCATGTTTCAGCATATTTTCCTTAATTAAGCCCATCCTCAGTAACTGGCTTTTCCAGTTGATGGTGATGAATTAGGGGAGAGCTCCTGGGTGAAATGGAATTGAAGAGGACTGAAAGCTCAAATCCACCTTAACTGTGCGTCTGACCTGAGAAGAGAAAACAATACCTGGCATCCCCCAAGGAAACTGGCTGCTCAGAGGAAGGATCATTAGGAGAGCAAAGCTCTTGTGATGAACGTCAGCCATGTCATTTAAGGCATGTCTGGGACAGATGTTATAGAATCTACATGAAATCCGACCACAGAGAACCAAATAAAGAGGAATCATTGCAGGAAGAATTTTAACCCCATGAACAGAGAAAATTTGCAAGGATGGTTTTTCCCTCTGGCCACAGTGCTCACACTCACTTGTTGTAAAGGACAATGTCTGGCCTCCAGATGAGCTCCGAGGGGATTCGGATGGATGTGACATTTTCGTACTCCTGGGGGTCCCAGCGCAGCTTGTAATCGTGCCACTCCTGCCAAAAATGACGTGGTTAAAAAGCTGGGAGAGTTCAACACAAGAAATTGAAAAGGAACATGGAAAAACACATATTTGGGGGCACCCACCTGCTTCACCCACACATTCGTGGTCATCATTTGATTTTTCTCATCCTGAAATGCAAGACCAGATATTGGTTACAGGAGCAGATTAAGCAGCCCAAAGAACCCTCTTAATTTCTCTTAACTGTATTTCATTTATGTAATTACAAATCACCTCTGCAATAAATGTAAGTTCCGTCTTGGAAATAAAAAGCAGATGTTTCTGTCATTTGACATGGGACAGGGCACAGCTGTCTGATACCACTGAACAGCTGAGCCTGCACCTAAGCAATCCTGTGAGCAGATGGACTGGAATTTACTGGGATTTTCCTCAATGCTGATGGATTCAGCCTGGGATGATGATACCAGGTAGAGGAAAAAGCTCCCCGGCCTGCCTTTGACCTGAGCACTGAAGGAAGGGAGTGATGGATGTATAAACCCTTACTCACACACGTGTGGCGGATTCCAGTGCTCAGCTCCATCTGCATGGGTGTTCTCCTGTGAAACATTATCCATGGATACAGTTCTGGAAACAGGAAGCTCAGCAGCATTTCTCCTTCTATCAAACACATGAACTTGTGGCACTGTGGGTTGGGTTTTCTGAATAAACCCCAGCTGTTTCACTGACACTGAACTCTTGGGCATCCTGGTGTATTTCCATCTATGGGTAGATTTTTCCCAACTCTATGCACAAATAGTATGGAAAGCTAGGACTGTATATATATATTTAAATAATTTCAGGCAGATACAATGCTAGCAACACTGCAGTAGAGTTAATTATTGTTTGCTGCTTGCCTTTTGTGCCCTCTGTAAGTAACTCAGATGAATTACGTGGGGCACAGCCTGGTGCTGGTCTGACTGAAGTGTCCCACCACAGCTCAGGGTTTATTTGTGTGGTTCTCTCTCGCCTTGATTGGCATCAAACCCAGCTGAGTTGGCAGGGCTCATTTGACAGCAAACTGCTCATGATTAACCTTGCTCTTGTGGCAGTTCAGGATTGATTGTGAACATTAAAACCCAGGAGGTTTGGGGGGAGCTCTGCCTCCTCCTCCCTGAGCCTCCTCACTGCTGTTGTGGCACCAGATGTAAAACCTGATCAGAGATTGTCTCCTCCGGGGTTAGGGACCAGAAGCACATGGAGGAAGGAGGAATACAAAAACACTCCAATGAGAAACAAAGGGAGAGAAAATATCCAGCTGCTTCCTTGGGTGCCGATGGGAAATGAAGAATGCCGTGACCTGGACCGATCCATGAGAACCTGCTTCTCTTACCACTTCACAAATCAAGCACCTGAGGGTCTCCACCACAGCCCCTGCACTGGGCACCCCAGTGTAGCAGGTGTTGCCCTCTACTGGAATTTTCCTTCCTGGAAACCCTTCCAACCCTTTGTGGAAGTTCCTGCCCATGACCACACCCGAGGCTCTGCCATCCTCCTGTCCTGAGCAAAGCACAGCTCCAGTCCCATGGGGTTATCTCAGAGGGGTTTGCAGTGTGCAAGGACCGAGTTCCTCCTCAGCTGGCACAGCTGGATGCTCCTCATGGAGCCAGCCCAGAGGGCAGTGGTGGCTCCACAGCCACGGGGAGTTGCACTAGCTGGCCCCTTCTCTCGAGGTGAACACAGCGCGTAAGGTCCTGCAGACACACGGGCATAGGAGTCCAAGTGTGTCATTCCCTGGCTGCTCCTGGACACATTCTTGATCCCTCACCCCTTATTTGTGGGCTCAGAAAACCCTCAGCACTCCAGGGTGAGGTAAGGACATGCAGGAATGTCGAGTTCCCCATTGATTTCTGTTCCCCTGCCCCCAGCTTTTGTCAGCAGGAGCTGGGGTTTGAATGCAGCTCTGATTTCCCTTTCAGACTCCTTGTTGGGAGCTGAGCGTTGGGTCTAACAAATGCAGTGGGGTTTGCACCAAAACTCTCACTGTCGGGAAGGGGGAGAGGAGCTGCAGAGCCGCAGTGGTGCCAGGAGTGTCACCAGTTACCGACTGGGGCAGGAGGGGTGAGAGCTCTCCTCCAGCCATGCCCACAGGTCCCGGCGCAGCTCTGCCTGAGAGTTGCACTTCTAACCACTGACATGGTTTTAAGAAGATTAATTTTTCTTGAGTAAACTGGGACAGCACTGCGGAGCAGGTGTATCGATCCCCCCTCCCACGATTCAGCAGCTGCATAATGGAAAGTCTCTCCTGCCTCCACAGTCACTAATGTCTCATCTTTAGTCTTATCAATTATTCAGATGAGAACCATGCAACTTCAACATTAGCAACTGCAATCGGCCCTGGATCCCTCAGGCTGACGTAAGAGCGAGGAGGGGAACGGGAGACCATTTCTGTGCTGCAAAGCTGGAAGTTGATGGTTTCTGCACGAGATGAGACTCCCCAGCAACTGGTGTTTTTGATTCCCCACCTCCTGAACCATCTCAGCTGTTTCCTTTTCATCTCAAAACTCTGATTTCAAATAAAACAGTGTGAAGAGTCATCTATTATGACTGTTCCACACCAGTAATGTCTTTAAGTTGGAAATAATGTCTCGCACTATTCTTTCCCTTATAGAAATCACAGAATGGTTGGTGTTGGAAGAGGCTTTAAAGCTCATCCAGTTTCAACCCCCTCCAACACCTTCCACTAAACCAGGCTGATCAAAGCCTCATCCAACCTGGCCTCGAACATTTCCAGGGCTGGGGCATTATCACCCCTTTAACTCTGCCATATAACTGCAGTAAAAAGTGACAGAGAGTCCCCTCTTCTGTAAAATAAGGGGTTACCCAAACTCTTCTATGAAAGCCAGCCCAGTACCTGCTCAAGGAATGTGCAGCTGCATGGACACACTGTCCTGGGAAGGGCCACGTGCAAAAAGGGACAGGAAGGAGAAAAATGCAGGAGCAAGATCTGCACAAGCTCTAAAGCCTGTGAGTGTGTCTAATACCTGCAGCCCTGCAGGGATTACCTTTGCATCCAGCACTTGACCCCAACACACGGTGCCAGAATAATCCCATAAATACCATTCCAGTGCACATCAGTCTGCGTGCAGACCCCTCTGTTTTGTACAGGGCACTTGCAGCTTGCACACGTGTGACTTCTATCTGAGCAAACACTCAGAATTTTCTTGTTAACATCTGCCAGATCAGCTAAAAACCCTCAAAACTTCCATTGGCAAAAACCACTTCAGGCAACCTCTCTTCCCAAAGTGTGCAGAGCACTGTCCCTATTAGCTTGTGTAAATTAGTGTTAATGATCATGATCAAATTCCAGATTAGGTATTTGATTTATTCCTTTGCCAGAAATCTCTGGCATTTATGCCAGTGGCTCTGCTGCCCTGCTGCCATCAGTCCCATGGGTTTAGATAGGGAATTCGGGATTTTGACTGCAGTAAATGAAGAATAAAGGATCCACTTTGATGACCAACTACTCACATGAATCACCCTATGTTCTACCAGGTCTGTCTGCATGATCAGTCTTCTCTGCTGAGGGCAGAGTCTTCCCGACCCAACCCTGCATTAGCCAGTAAAGCCCACATGCACCAGGAGCCTCTCCCTGGGCCCCAGCCTGGCTAATCTTGGCCTTGGCTGCACAAAGAGGTTGCACTTACCACGTCGATGAGCTGGGCAATGGACAGGCCGAAGCGGACGAGGACCACGTCCGAGATGTTGGCGACGGGACGGGACCACTTGTTATAACCAGAGAAGAGTTTCTTCAGGAGTCGCTCCTCCGCGTGGGCTCGGGTCTCCACGTGGCCAAAGGCTGTGGGGAAGGAATGAAACACCTGCAGGTCCAGAGCTGGCATAGCTGGAGCCTTCCTCAGAGGGAAACTCCAGCAAACGCCAGCGGTGGGCACTTGGGGACGCACAGGAGGGTGACTCTACTCCTCACTCTATTCCCCCACTGTTACACAGCAGGATTGGTCTGAAGAAAGTGGCAGCACCAGTAATACCATTTTGAAAACACTGCCTGAGCCATTCTTCCCTGAGTCTGGTCTAATTTTTATGGTCACTTTGTGACAAGTTTCTAGCGCTGGAGTCTGCAAGTTGGAAAGAGGGATGCTAGAAGGGAAAGCCAAACAGGAAAAAGCAACCTCCTGCTGGGAGACAGGAATTTTGGATCACATTTACACATGAAAACTGCCATCAAACACATCAGGGGAAAAAAAAAAAAAGGTAGACTGAAATTCAGCTTTTTAACCTTCTTAGTGAGTATTTCACAAAAACAGTGGGGAAAGGAAGAGGATGGTGGAGAGCACAAGTTGGATAACAAGATCCCAGTTTTCCTCAGGCATAACTTTAAAAGTTGGAGGCTGCAAGGAACAGCCCTGACCCTGCACGTAGGCTTCAGGAGCTCTCAGAGGTGCCTGATGGTTATTAAAAATTAAAGCCACGTTTCATCCAGGGGCTGTCGGAGGAGCTGTGCTCCTGTGCCGGCTGTACCAGACAGAGGGGAGAGGGAGCCGGGGGCTCTCCCCATGCCCCTTGTGGAATATGGCTTCTACTTAGTCTTTAGCTGCCCTGGATTATACAAAGGGAAGCATTAGCTGAGCGCTGGCTGCGCTCTCCCCAGCCGGAGCTGTAGCCCCGAGACACATTAACACACTTTACCCAGGGAAGAAAAGCCCAGGCAAGAAGCAGGATGCTGAGCCCCCGTCTGGATTCCCCCTCCTGTCCCCTTCCCACCGCGGCTTTAACCCTTTCTCCATCAAATCAGATAAGGAGCAGAATATAAAAGCAAAGCGCTGCTCTGGGGTTCAGGGGACCAGAAAAGATGGGGCAGAAGGGTGGAGGAGTCCGGGAAATGCCCTGATGACAGGGACCGGTCTCTGCAGTGTATCTTTGAGAGGGATAAGGGAGGAAAGAACTAAAGAGCAGAGCAGGGGGAGAAGAGCTTTCTCAAACTTACCGGGGAAAATGCTGGCACACAGCAGGAGGAGGAGGTTTCCCTTAGGCACGAGAAATCCCATCGTGGAGCAGAGCTTTAGTGTGCAGAGTCTCCCGTCAGGGCAACTTTTCCGTTCTGAGTCTCTGGATCCTCCAGGTTCATTCCCCCAAACTCCTTTCGCTCTCTCTGCCTCTGGGAAGGGATAGCAGCTGGTGCTTTGGTTTTTTTCTTCTCTCTTCTGAGTGATTTCCAGCTCTTCCTCCTCGAAGGATGCTGTTTCCTGGGACGCTGCTGCTCGTTTACTCACAAGTGATGTGCGAGGGCTGCAGAGAGCTCCTGGAAGAGCCTGGGGTGCCCGGGCTGGGCTCTCTGCTGCTCCTCTCCCCTTCCTGCGGGGGGCTTGGGCTGCTGGTTTGTTTGCTGCTGCTGCTGCTGCAGCTGCTGCTGCCTTCAGCCTCCCCCCAGCCCTTGGGGCATCCTTTGCTCGGATTTTGCTGCTGACGGGCCACCGATGATGCCTCTGGAGCAGAGAGCGAGCACAGCGTGTTTGTATATTTAATGTAGTCGGACCTGCCCACCTCCTGCTTAGGAGGAGGAGGAGGAGGAGGAGAGAATCCCAGCGCTCCAGCGAACAGGCTGCGGGGAGGAAAACTTTTGCAGGAGAAATAAAGGGGGAGATCCAGAGCCCAGCTGCAGCCAGAGGTGGATATGGGGCCAGCTGGGATCTTTATAGCACCGGAAGCCCAAACAGTTCTTAATTAACGAAAGCTGTCTCTTTAATCTCGTCCAACTGCTTTTCAAAATCACTCCAGTGTAATTAGACTGAGATATTTCTGGCTTGGGCACGTATCTTTGCTGTCAGTAATTACTGGGGTGATGAACCTGCCCATGAGAACAGGGCTCTGCTGTGCTTGGTGCTGCACACACACAGGACAAATACAAATATTAGTGCCTGTCCACAGGCAGTATTGCAAACCAAGGGTGAAACCGAGACAAGGTCACTTGAATTTATCTATATGCTTGAATACACCTTAAATACATCACAAAAAACTCTGCTGAAGTCTTGCAAATTTTGTGGAGGGAAGGATAACTCCTTGTGTTAGCAAGGAATTATCACTCCAGCCCTTCGTCTCGCATCCCTGATTTCTTGCATGGGAGACATGGAGGGGAGCCCTCCCTGCTTCATTTTAAAACTGGCTTTGATATTAACACAATTACTTCCACATGGATAGCAAATGGATTTCATTTTCAGGCAGGGGTAATGTTGCCAGCTGCAAAATTAATCAAAGTCAGTTCTAATAATATTAGCTACATATTTTATGTATAATAATTTCCCTACTCCCAAAGCGTCTCAAATATCTTCCAATATAATAGATTGCTCGCTGCAAATGGGGAGGATTAAAGTCACAAGAGAAATTAGGTCTGTAGTGAGATTATAAATAACATCAGTGTAGTACCAAACTCGACTTGTCTTGTTTTTCTTATCTCATCTCTTCCTCAACAATTGTCAGCCTTTCCAGTGACAAACCACACCATATTTTCCCACTTTATGGATTCCTGTACAGTTGCCTGCTTTGCTTTCGGAGTCCCGACCCTCACTGCAGCACCTGAGCACCTGTGATATGCTTTAAAAATCTGTAGTTCTCATTCCAGGGAACCATCCAGAATTAATTTAATAAGCAGCAGATGTGAGATGAAATTAACTCGGAGCTGAAGTGTGGGATACATCCTGAGAGCCAGGTCCTGTGCAGCTCTGAGCACCTCCGGCAATAGGGCAGCAGAGGGGCCATCACTCCTCACCAGAGCATCACTCTGTCACCTACCGCAGCCACACATTCCCAAAACCGACTAGAAAAAACCTCCCAGCATTTCTGTAAACCCCTTTTCTCTGTGGAATCTGAAGTCTGCAGGTTCTTGTACTCCTTGTTAGATCCAGCCCTGCTCAGTTCTGACCCAGCAGCATTAAATGAGGGGATCCTGGGTTTCTGCCCACCTACATCCAGCCACGAGCACCAAAAACAACAAATAAATAGCAGGGAATAGGATTTCTAAAGGCCGTTTTTCAGGGAGGCTGGTGCTCTGCACAGGTCACACACTGAGCAACCAAACCCAAGGGATGCAAGATCAACTATTCCCTTTTGAAAATCTTGGCCATAAATAAAACAGGTATCCTTGACTACAGGCCCTCCTGTGCAGAGCTGATTCAAATCCCATGGACAAACCCCATCCATCTTCACCTTGCCTGGCTTGCCATGCTGGGGAGCAAACACTGCCTTTAGATTAACCCTATAAATTATTTTGATTAAAAAAGGATTTCCTTTTTTTGGAAATTAATCGTAAATCACCATTTCCTATGAGTGAAACATTTATCCCTCACCTTGCTGGCCATGTGGGGAATGAGCATATTTTACAGAGGTTTCTGTGCCTTGAAGTGACCTTGTTAAATCTCACTGCCAGTTTCTTTCTGCATCATTGGGCCATAACAAAATTTCCATCAGCTCCTGTGTGTATTTGGAAGGCGATGACTTCCACTGGTACATGTGCAAGGGACTCTGACTGGAACAAAAGATGCCATTTAAGGGTTTTAATGATTTTTTTTTTTTTTATTGTGGTAGAAAGCTGCGACTCCAGCCTGATTTCCAGCGACCCAGCTCTGAGCCTCCTTCTTTTGTCTGAAAAAGACATGGATAATTTGGGTAATCCAGAGGTTCAAGAAAACTGATTCAAATATCCCAGCTATTGAAGATTGTAGACTGAAGAAAACAGAAACAAGGTAGTGTTTCCCCAAGGTTTCCAGTGAAATCTCAGACTTGTCCTTGGAAAAAGGGCAAGCCAGTAACAAGCTCAGTTTTGAGCCATTTAGTGGAATTCCATGACTTTGCAAGGATCTGTTAAGTCTTGACGGTGCCTTCTAGCATTCTGCACTCCTGTAAATCTCTTGTCTACTTTAACCCTTTCTCAAATAATTTTCATTCTATGAAAGACACTGACAGAAGTGGATTGAAGGTTCCTGAGAGGTGGGTGCCTGCACATAAACTGTGCCTAAGCCCCCTCTCCTGCCATCACTCATTCAGTCTTGAAAAAACTCAGCTGCTCGAGCAGGCAGAAGCAGCTGCACTGCCAGGAAATCCTAGGAATGCACATTTCCTTTGAATTTGCTCTCTCTCTCCGTGATCCTGTCTTGGATGTCACAGCCAGCTCTCCAGGGCAAGCCCTTGACCTCTGTTTATTTTGTAAAATGTCATCTGGATGTTTAAATCCACAGAAGTGAGACATAATAATGATAATATCTCCTTACCCGTTCCCCATTTGGGCTTGGCACAGGTTACAGCGCAGGTTAATGGAATGCTTG
>VYZQ01040517.1:12140-22375 GCA_013400655.1 Mystacornis crossleyi | reverse complement strand
TAGGGATAAATGTCATATGATGTAGGGATAATTTTGAAATAGTTCTTATGTTAAGCTTATATTCAAATGCATTTTTGTGGGAAGAAGCCTATGCTGGCAAATTGGTTTTTCAAGAACCAATTAAACTTATATGTAGGAAAAGAAAAAAAAAAAGTTTGTCCAAAACCTCCAGAATGGTTCTATTTGTATGATTCCAGGATGCCCTTGTGACTCAGGCAGAGAATTCAGGACTTCTTCCCCAAACAGAGAAATTTTTAGTATTATCATTAAACCAAAAAGAAAAATATATTGGTCAATAAAAGTGATGTTTCCGGTTTTCACTTATTGGCAAGTAAGCAACACATGGGCAACTTGGATAGAAAGTTATTTCATCATTTCAGTTGCTTGTTTCAAATAAATGCAAAATTTTGACCCATGATTAGAACAGCCTACACATAGAGTCACATACACAGGAAGTACTGCAGCTCTTCAGTGATACTTTTAGATTTCTAGTGTTAGAAATGCTTTCTGAATAATCTAAATTTATAAGCCAAATTGTGATACCATCATCCCTCAGCACAACAGAGACAATACAGACTTCTTCAGCTGTTCCATGCTCTCCTTTACTTACTGTGTTTTGTATTAAAGACAGAGTTTTTGTAAATGTTTATATTATCACAAAAATAAGGTTCTTGTGATCTTATGAGGTAAGTGTAAAGAATAAAAAATTGAAAACATTTTTCCTATTGCAGTGGACACATAAACAAACAAATCAAATGTCTTCTTAAACCCCTCATCTCTGCTTGTCTAAAGAAGGCAAGAGGTGACAGAGGCTGATTGCAATCCTGTCTAATATCTGCTGATAAATGTGAGGACTCATTGTCTCTAGCATTCTCCACCATCTCCTCTCACAGACAAGCTCCAGAACCAACATTTCTCTATAAATAAAGTTTCAGGGCCACTTTACAACCACATGGCCTTCTGGTAGGAATAAAAAGGAGTCATTGACATATCCCCCCACATACAGTTAAATAAAAAGAAGAATTATAGTTTGTTTCATGGAGAAAGAATATTCAAAAGAACATCCACAAAACTCAGTTCATCCTTCCTGTCTATAGAGTGTTTTCTGTTAAATATTAAAACAAACTGTAGTAACTGAAAGGCAAAGGAGCCTCACTGTTTAGAGGGAATAAACACTCTCCGTGCCATTACTTCCAAGGGTTTACTGATCATTACGAAATCTTGATTAATCACACAGTAAAATAAAGAAGACATTCAATTGAACATGTTTGGGTTATTTAAGTCCTGTAACTCATCTGTACACAGAATAGGATACAGTTGAATTTTAGCAGTGCTCAGGTATGTCTAACTGGGAATGCCAGCCACTCCACTGCAATTTTACTTATTTAAGTGATGTTACCTATCAATGATATGCAAGAAGGCCAAGAAAATTACCCAAACTCGACTCTCCCAAATTCCCAAACCATTAAAAAGATACTAAAAATCCTAACCGACATGTTATAATCCCAGTGCATGAGCTAGGGAAGTTAGACAACTCTCTATATCTAATAGAGTTAGTATAATGGAAAGAATGAAGACCAGAGGAACAAAAGGAAAACTAATTTGGGAGAAATTCAGACATTTGTGGAACTAGCGGGCTCAGCTCCATTCTGAGAAAAGAAGATTGGTGTGTGTGGTAGACTGACCTGAACACATACAATTGAAACAGTGGNGAATAAGAGTTCAGTTCTGAGCTCTGACACTAGGCTGCTTTATAATCATAAGTAAACACGTATGGCTTAATTTAGAAACATTAATAAGAGAAATTAGCACATGAGGAGATTTCTGAGAATCTTGCAACTCATATCAAACTGAAGAAAACCCCATAGAAGTCTGCTTTTGGAAATATACTCTGCACTCTTCCATGTATTTTCCNTCTAGCTGGCAGTATTTGAGCTGTATTTAGTCTGCTCTTAACTATGGATCTTGCTATACACAATGATAAAGGCTGACCTAATGAATGCAAAATTAAGTAAACTACAAATCCTGTGTGCAATTTTTTTCAGGTGTTTACTCTTTCAATGCCCTCGCAGGCCCAAATGCTAGCTCATTATTCCCAATAGTACTCCATTTCAAATCAGTGACACAGACACACAGAAAGGTTACTTGAACTATTCAGAGCCTGGTTTTGAAGCAAATTATTCTTCCATATGTTCAATATCTTTAGAAGAAAATAGTCCAGGCAGGCCTGTGTGTTTATGTTTAACATTTCTGAAACAATTTTGAATCCAACTGAAGTAACAGGTGACTGCATTAAAAGAAGAAAAAAATCAAACACTTCAGCAGGATGACAAGTTATTTTTCAGATGAGTCTGTCATGCATGTTCCTGACAAAGACTAGGCAGTTTTCAGGGTATGTATTATGTCTGTGCAGTGAGCAAGGCTGTTGTCCATCGAGAGAATGATTTATCTGAAGCAAATAGGAATCTGTGGAATGAAAACTGAAAGTGTTGAAAAATGGAGAACTGAAGGACAGAACAGGCAGGTAACTTCCAAGGTTACATGCAACAAGTTTCTGGTGCAGGAAGAAGACCCTTTCAATCATTCACCCACAGGCAGTAAGGAAAATATCTGTCCATGTAGTATAAGCAAATATTTGGTTTGCCCTTACAGGTCATTTTTTGGTCTCTGCAGTGCTGTGGGATCACTGCTCTGCCCTGGGCTTCCACACTGCTAACGGGAAAAATCAGTTATGAAAATAAACCAGCTGTTGGAACAAGAGCAGTAACACTTCCATTCTTTTCACAGGTGATACAATCCACTCTTCCTTTTCTTAGATTAGTTTTTCTAAATGTATTCCTTTTCCCTTTAATAGATTAAATAGAAAACTACATAAGTCTTGCATAAACAATACTTTCAAACAGTCACAGACATGTCACTTTTCTTTTTCCCCTCAAAACAAATTCTTTCACCAGTGTGCATAAACTTTCTAGAAGATGGACTTCAGGCTTGCTTTTAGGATTTCTGAAGAGACCAGTGAAGGGATACTTTTGAACATCAGAGAACCTTAGTCACCTGATTAAAGTAATTCAGGAAAATGTGATTAGTTGAACTGTTTCCTGACCAAGAATTGAAATTGTGTCCATTGAAGCAACTTCACTTACAGCAACTTCACAACACCTGTGTGACTATATGATGCATCTTTGCTTCAGTATTCAGAGAATTCCTTTTCTATCCTACCTCAACAACTCCTTCTCTGAAAGACTGAATGGCAGAAGGAATTCTGTGGAACAGTTTTGGCTGTGGGGTCACAATGAGTTTGGCCCTGTACCTGCGTCATACTGCTAAGACAAAAAAACACTGTTAGTGACCAAAATGTCATTTGTGGCTTGCAGTGTTTGAGTGCAATTCTGTGTTAGCAATACATGATTGCTTGTTCCCTACTTCATTATCTGTTGATGCTAATAAAATATGGATTTACCAGTGTATGACAGTACTGCNAAATGCAAATTAAAAAAAACCCCCAAGCCTAACCCAGTTTGTGAAAGACTGCTTGTTCTGTTTGTACTTTTGTTACTGCAGGCAACCAGAGTGTGAAGCAGGTAAGAAGTCAAGCAAGCTCTTGACGTCAGTTATTCCTCATTTGGAACAATTTTAAACAATCTTTGACTTATGTTCATATACTGATCATTGATTAAGCCCCAGGGATGTTTCCTCCAGTGTTTCTTCACCTTTATTACTATAAACAATGTAGTACTTTTCCAAACCACTTAGTCTCAGACTCTGTGTACAGTCTATTAATAAATGCACCCTTATATATCTTTTTCTCATTAATAACTAGATGACAGCTGATATTCTGACAATCTCTGGGTCTTTGAAACACTCATGATTATCAGCAATAAGTCATGTTTATTTCTTAGTTTCACTCAAACATTAGAACTTATGCACAAAGAATAAGTCATTCCTCTAACAGAATGATCAGTTTTTGTATTTCTCCATCTAGTTACATATTACTCACTTGGCATTTTCAGCTAAATGAATATGCTCACTTAAAATAAATAGTAAGGGAAAAACAATAGCAGAAACAGAGGTTTAATAGTCAAATATCATGCATATAATCATCACTAAGGGACTCCTGATGTTATAAGAACCCACTGATGCCTGCTTTCATGCACATAGCACACACAGTGGTTTTAGTCAGAGATAGTTTCTCTCTGTGTCTTTTATTAAAAACAAAGGAAGGCTCCAGTTCACAGATTATTAAGCTGTCATTTAGCATTTCAGCTGTTTTCAGTAAATATTGCATCTATGTACCTGGATTTCATGTTTCTTCATAGCAGGGAACCCAGTAATACAGACTGCTCAAGCTTTGTTTTCAGCCTTTCTCCAAAACATTTGCAAAAACCACAGCAGTGTCTTGCTACTGCCTCTTGAAAGCCTTAACTTGCCTAATGACAAAACCTAATGGTTTTTCAGAGCAGAGCCATTGAAATAAGTGCTGCATCTCAACAGATGAAGTCTGAAAGCTTTCTCAGAGGATCTATGGATGCTGCAACTACTGAGCGCACAGCCTGGCAGGTCAGCTATGGATTGCACATGAGATGTGTTGCACTGTGTGCTGGAGCCGAGCTTGGAGGTGGCAGTTTGGCAAAGAAAAACCAATACAATGACCCACCACACCAAGAAGAGCTGTTAACAGGAAAATTATTCCTCTCCTTCCATCTCTGGTTATGATCAGGAATGGTTCTTCTTTCAGGCTAGCACTACTCTAGAGAGTGGTAGAGCACAGATGCTTGGCATCTGAGGCAAGGTGGAAAAGATAGTATTCCCAAAGGTGGAGGTGGAAGGAAGGGAGCAGGTCTGAAATAGAGGGTTTGCAAAAGTACAGGTGAGTTGGTTTAACCCCTCTGCTTGCAAGCTGCTAGGCTATCAACCTCATTCTTCTGATTTCCAGTCTGTTACCATTCTTCACACAAAACATGTAGTGCTGGGTTGGGTTTTTTTTTCTGTCTGATTATAAATTTGGTGCATATTCAACTGAGAATGGCCCAGCAGAATAAACTAATAATGAAAATTGGTTTGACTGGATCAAATGCCATTTCCATCCACAGAAAAAAAAACCCCCACATTTGAATGCTCTCTTTTATGATTATGTGAAAATAATTCCCATTTTTTAAAATTCAGCTATTTATTCATGGCCTACCAGAAGCATCACTGGAGAGCAGTACAATGCAGATAACTGAGAGCACAACTACCAGTTAGCATGGGAGTTATATATTTCTGTAGTCAAGTTGTACAGTAACATGATCCATCTATTACCAGCTAGACCTGAACCTTTCAACAGGATCATGAAGCACAGCGATGTTTATATTCAGTCATTTACTGCTATTGTTTCTTGCCTTTCTCAGACATGTTCTAAACTGTGGCAAGAAGGAAAGTCTTTAAATTTCTTCACACATCTTTTTCTGTCTAAAAGGTGTTGAAGTAACTACTGCTAGGACAGTTCAGTACAAGCATTTTTGTGTACATGGTGATAACAATTGTTACTTGTCCTGAATATTGACTTCACAGTACAATGGCCTATTAACTTTTCCCCCCTTTTTTTTGATATTTGGAAATAGTTGGAAAACAAAAATTATCATTGTGTTGGGTTTGCATGGAAAGCTTTTGGTTGCAGAGAGTCCACTGGGGTGGCTTCTCTGAGAAGTTGGCAGAATCTTTCCCCAGGTCCAATGGAGCTAATTCCAGCTGTCTCCCAGGTGGACCCACTGCTGGCCAAGGCTGGGGCCATCAGCAACTATGGCAGTGCCTCAGAGATAACATTTAAAAAGGGGGGGAACCCCCAACCTGTGCAGCAGCAGCTGGATAGATGAGTGAGAATATGTGAGAGGAAGGTCAGTGGAGAAGGAGGGTGAGGAGCTGCTCCAGGTGGCGGAGCTGAGATTCCCCTGCAGCCCCTGGTGCAGCCCAGGGAGAGGCAGCTGTACACCTGAGCCCAAGGATGTCCATGGGGGTGCAGAAATCCACCTGCAGCCCCTAAAGGAGGCCCACACTGGAGCAAGTGGGTATTAAAGGAATATGGGACCCTATGGAGAACCCATGCTGGAGCAGGCTGCAGTGGACCAGACAGGGGCTGTGGAGAGGAGCCCACACTGGAGCAAGTGGGTATTAAAGGAATATGGGACCCTATGGAGAACCCATGCTGGAGCAGGCTGCAGTGGACCAGACAGGGGCTGTGGAGAGGAGCCCACACTGGAGCAGGTCTTTTGGCAAGACTTGTGATCCTGTGGGGCACCCACATTGGATCAGCCTGTTCCTGAGTGACTGCACCCCATGGAAAGGACCCACGCTGGAGAGGTTCTTGAAGAACTGCAGCCGGTGACAAGGACACACACTGGAGAAGTTCAGAGAGAACTGTCTCCTGTGGGAGTGACCCCACCATGAAGCAGGAAAAGTGCGTAAGGAAGAAGGAGCAGCAGAGACAATGTGTGATGAATTGACCACAACCCTGCACTGGTTTGTGGGGAGCAGGTAGAGAAGTCTGGAGTGAAAATAAGCCTGGGAAGAAGGGAGAGGCAAGGGGAAGTTTTTAAAGATTTGATCTTTCTCTCATTATCCTACTCTGATTTTATACGTAATAAATCAAATTAATTTTCTCCAATCAAGGCTATTTTGCCCATGAAGGTAATTGCTGAGTCTTTGTCTTTGTTTTGACCCGCAGGCCTTTTGTCATATTTTCTCCGACCTATTTTGCTGAAGAAGGGGGTAACTGTGGCTTGGTGGGGCACCTGGCAGATAGCCAGTGTAAATCCACCATGCCATTTACCTATCAAGGGATCACCAACTGCAGCAGCACAGCTTTGGAGTAAATTCAACTCCTTTTGAGACTTGTAACACCAGCCCAAGCACTTTTTCCAAAGATATGAAGTGCATGGTACTCATATGCCAATGGTAACTGCTATGAAGTTGAAAAGGTGAACATACTCAAAGAGTATGCTGAGAGATAGTATAAGCCCAAAAAGCTTTCCTTATGAATGTCATCCACCAAAAGCGCCATGTTTTGAAGGTGAAACAAACTTCATAGAAACCATAGAAAATGCCTGGAAGAACTGGGAAAATTAAATCAAAACTACAAAGTATAGACAGTGGAAAATCTAATATTTTGAATGATTTCTTTGAGGAAGACTGCTTCTTTCAACTCTTATTGTAGTATTCCTTACAGTTCTTCCACTTGGCTTTGTTCAAATCATCATTCCTGCTGCAGGAAGGAGAGCAAAATTATTGCTCTAAAATAAAAGTCTGTGGACAAGGAACAGAAACAGAAAGAATATATCTCCAAGAGCTTCCTCACTGTAGATGAAGCTCTCCCTACAGAGAGCAACAAGATGCCTTCCCTCTTCACTTGCTCCCTATTTCTCACCTCCTGATACTTTTTCAAAATATTCTTCTCTGAATATTCTGAGTTTTATCCTAGGATATTTTGTCAGGTGTGTAAATTCCAGCCTACAAAAGAAACACAAGATCAAAGTCTAAATTGACTTACTAGAGTTCAACACACCTGAGGAGGTTTTTCTGACATATTTTTACTTTATTTTTTGGTTCTGTGCACCTACAAAGCATGGAGGGATGGCAGTTACTGTTCTAAAAAGCGCAGTAATAACAGATGATCATGATCAAAGCTGTGAGAAGTCTTCAGTCCTCTTCAGCACCACACGAATTCAAATTTGTAATAGTTTTGTGATGGGTCTGTAGAGACCTGAAGGCCCTTCTCTCCCATACCCCACTGCCCAATAAAATTTCCAAAAATACTTCTGTGTGTACAGGTAAGTAAATACTCCGATTAAACCCACTGAAAGCAGCAACAGAGGTTAGAAGAGAAATACTATTAGTATGCAGCACTACTCCTACACCAACAGCTGGTAAACCCTCAGAAAAACATAAATAAACTAATTAGAGACAGAAAAATCTTTAGTGTAATGATGTCCAATCACGCACTGCACCATCCTCTTTGAGAAGCAAAGGGAAAAGCGAATCAACCCATTTTCACTTTCAGGCATATGACCCAGTCCCCACTAACCTTTATCTAAGTAGCTGAGTACCTTTACATATAGCTATGAGATGATGTATACAAGCATGTTTGGATAGCCACTTAACTACATACAAATTCTATCAATTCATCTGCATCATTTTTTTTTTTTTAATTCATGAGAACTATAACAGTCTAAAAATTCCCAAAGGAACGTGTGGTTATGCTTGTCACCTGTGAAATAATACTGTGACTGTGAAGTTTTCAATACCTATAACAGAATGCTGAGGACAAGTCATTGTACAAAGGAAGAGCATCTAGTAAAATTTAACTACAGTATTTCTACTGCTGATTTCAAAAATTTGCAATGCTTACATTTCCTGGCTTGTATGCAAGACTGCTAACCAATTTTAGCTAAAAGGGTAAAAATTCTTATGTAATTTAGTGCATCAGACACGGGAGAAAAAGGTGAAAAGGGGAAAGAAGAACCCTACAAGATCTAAGAGATGACTATTTCAAGACTGACAACTTCATCAACAAGCATGCATATGGATGTATGAGCATTTGTCTAGCTCTTTCTGGTAATTAGATTTCATTCTCTTCGGATGGAGGTTAACTTTGTTCATCTCAGTTTCTTCCTTTTCCATTTCAACAGTCCTATCACAACACAGGCGTGGACCAAAGCTGGGTGATTCAGCTGAACGGTACATACATGAATAGCACAATCATATTAACAGAATACTTGATTTTCAAAATAAAATGCAATACCAAGTAGGCACAAGTGCTGGCTTCAGTAAAAGCAGAATCAAAACATAATTGCGGCAGATCAGATCCTGTGCTGTTTTTCATACAGAAATGCAGATCAGTTTTAATCATCTTATTAGTGGTGGGTTTAGTTTAGGTCAGGATTTGCTCTGACACAGATCTTAATAACATACTAGAGGTATAGATAGTAGCATCAAGAACAGGTTTCCAAATTTTGTAAAAGTGAAGAAAGTGAAAATCTAAAGCACAAAAGAAATAGACCTTTAGTGATTTCACCACTGAAGAAACAGTCAAGATCTTCTTTCAGGTATAAGGGCGCCAAAAGTCAGAGATTTGCAAAATCATAATTGCATTTTCTTCTTGTTCACTTAAGAAACATCTTAGATATTTCTAGTGATGTGTAAAAACTGCTTATTAACCACCTGCAACTTTTCCATTGACTGTGGAAACTGCCATTTCATCACAATGCCAGAATCTACTCCAATGGTTTTGCAAAGGCACTAAATGCTCAAAGAAGTTAAAACAAATGGAAGATTTTAAATTTCATAAAACATCATGCACATAAGATTTCAAAACAAAGAGAACTGTGAAAACCTTGGCGGAACACAGAAAATACTCCAGATAGGGGCTGTTTTCTGTTTTCACCAACAACAATGACACAACTATGGAGGGAAAAGAAGTATGTTAGTACTAATGATCTGCCTCCCATCAATTGTAAAAATCAGCATAAACCTCCCCACAGCAGAGGAAGAGCACTGATTAACATCAAATACTGGACCGCACTCTCTCGTTCACATTGGATAATTCATCCCCTTTCAAGATAGGAGGTTAGGGTATGTATTCTGCCAGATACTGGCTGCAGCAGTTGGAACATTCCCTTCATCTTAAAAAAGATCTCAGGCACCCACTGCTGTAATCTCTACATTTATAGTAACCTACCAGTTTCTACTTTTATTTAAAGTAAGTCGTAATTGTACATGGGATTTTAGGTCTCAGTTTAAATTTGAAACAGGATTCTCCTACAGATTTTTCAAGGAAAGCTGAGAAAACACTATTTTTTAAGAATACAAGTAAAAGAGATGGAAAATAGAAAACATTTTTTCCTCTCAGTGTAATTTAAAATAGAGATGATAATGAGTAGTGCTTGAAAAGAGACAATGTCACTTATAAACTGGCTATTGTATTTTTATCAGCCGGAATTAAAAAAAATTGGCCTTTGAATTGCATGATTTATTTTCTATCATTTGTTTATTTTCATATAAAAGATTTCCACTAATATGTTATTCCTGCAGGAATATTATATTATTTGCAAAAGACGTTATTTACTCCCCTTGGGTTTACCATTCTAAACAGGAAAATATGCTGCTAATATTTGGATGAGCTCCAGAACAGGAATAGACTAATAGCTGGACGAGAAAGGAGTATAGAAAATGGAATCACTATATGTATACACTTACGACTTACT
>VYZQ01040515.1:0-29745 GCA_013400655.1 Mystacornis crossleyi | reverse complement strand
CCTTTGCCAGATGCCTGTGCTCTGTCTTGGAAGAATGATCAGGGTATGGTGATCTTAAAGCGGTTGATCCCGGTAGATGAGAGCTCTTCGAGGATGTTCTCAGTGGTACCTATACAAAGAATGTTTACATTTTGCTAAGAGCCGTCTGTGTCAGCTCTTTGTCCTACGCTACTGGGCTGCTGCTGTAAAAGGTAGAGGGAAGGCAGCACAAGTACCCTTCCCCCCCCAAACTCCAAGAATTCTATCCTCTTGTTTTTTAGCTCTGTGGGAGTATAGCCACTAACAGTTTCTGAAGGGTTATTTCAAGATTTTTAAGGAAAAGGTAATTTTTTCAAGCCCTGCATTTATGATTTGACAAGGCCTAATCCAAGTTCAGCATAAAAGAATACTTGTACCAATTTCAAAGGGTGAAGAATTGTTAGGTATCGAAGTTAAAAATTTGTATGGTAGAGGTATTAAATAAAGCAAGGGCCTGGCCTCACTGGGAGAATAAAAGAGGGAATATGCACTCTGTCAGTGCCTTTTTAACATCCAGACTTGCTTCCTTATTGAAAGAATTCTCAAAAACTAGACCTTTCTTACCTGTACCTTATCTTCAAATGGACGTTCTAATTAGAGTTGAGTAGTGAACACATTTGTAATCTTCTACCCAATGAATATTTTGTTATTCTGAAAAATGATGAAAGGTAGTGCTTACAAGGTAAGTCAGGAAGCCAATTCATACAAGCTGCATCTGCTGTGTGGTTAAGACTCAGTTCAATCATTTTACCTCAGTCTCTTGAACTGTTTTCATGTTGTCATGGTTATGGGGGAACAGGAAACAGTAGCTCCATAAAAAGTGAAATACTTATTAGTGCCCTCTGTGCCAGGGGTCATGCTCCCCGGTCATTGTGATGCAGATTTGATTGGGTTGATCATGCTGGCTTGAGTTGACACAACTGATCTTTCACCTGAATGAGAGGCGTGATGATAAAGGATAATTGAGATACATTTCGTGATGCTGCTCTTAATATTTCTCAGTTAAAGCCCTGTGTGGCTCCCTATATCCATTTTTTTATAAGGTAGGAGAGGTGTCTTTCCTATGACCCCATGGCTTGTACAGCTTAAGACCTACTTAAGAGAACTGTGACCAAGCTTAGGGCAATTGGTGTTGAGTGTCCTACAGTCCGGCATACAAAATTATTTATGTGTAAAGACAGTTACACATCTCTAGTAGAGCAAGTAGGATTTTTTTGGTGAGGGGCAGAAGATTAGAATAAGGATTAAATAGCTACGTTAAATTTTAGTGAGGACATTGTGACAGTCATGAAGAGAAGGATTAAGGTGTATTGTAAAACATTTTTCATAGTTGGATACTTTTTAAATTAGTAAATGATGAATCTATTTCGTAATATTTGTGTTGGGTATTCTTGCTGCTTTTTTCGGAAGCTCATTTGGTGGAGGAGAAGCAATCCTTTTAATTAACTTCTCATCCTCTAGCCTCACAAGATTGCTACCAACGTACTTAAGTGGTGTAAGGCACCAAGCTGAGCTTGTGAGGCTGTTTGCAGTTACTGATTTGGTTTTTTCCTAACCTTATTTTCTGAAAGGGCAGAGAGACATATCCTTAAAAGGAATAATAGTTCCTGTTGGATTCCAGGCCTCTTAACATCTTGTGGGTTTGAAGGTTGGCTTTTTTTATAGCTGCTTTTATTTGTTGGGGTTTGTTGCTTGATCTCTACACACAGTAGCATTCCTGGAAGGTGTTACCAGCACGACCAATGTTCCTGACTTCTCCATAAGTGTTGTTATCTTGTCCTCTTGGATACAGAGGAAAAGCTGTGTGTTTTGCTTGGTTGTTACCCTTCTTCACCCAGTTGTAGGAGAAAGTTCACCGAAGCTTTCCGTGGATGAGGTGAGACGTGCATGGCATCTGTAACCTCTGGTAGCTTGTCTGAAGGCGGTTTTGCTCTTTTTCTTTCAGATGTGATTGCAGACATCTTCTACTTTGTGGACATTTACAGCTATGGGAAGCTGCCACCCCAGTGCGAGCAGCGCTTTCTTCCCTGTGAGATTGGGTGTGTCAAGTACTCCCTACAGGATGGAATCATGGCTGATTTCCACCACTTCATAGATCCGGGTGAGTTCCAAGGAAGTCAGAGAAGTACTGGGGTGAGAGGAAGGCTTTCTGATGTCACTGCTGCACAGATTAGACTTCTGGTATTAAAACAAATCTATTTCTTTGACTATTTCTTTGGTCAGACTTCTTGAAATATCAGAGCAGTGCTGGTTGCTTCTGAAGAGAATTAATGTCAGAACTTCATGTAACTTCAAAGAATGTAGGGTAAATCCAGGAGGACCTTCACATGTTTGTGCTTTGTACTTCATGTCAGTGACTGTTTCTCTTGGTTGAACCTAAACACACTGTATGATGCACTTCGCTTTTTAAAAGGCATATAACTGAAAATAACTTCTCTAAAAATAGTTTTGGCACTTCTACAAGTCCACAAGGGAAGATGAAGCTGTTCCTTTTCTGTATATGAAGCTGTGGTGTGGAGTTGAGAGTTAAGGATCTGCTGGTGGTGGTGTTGGATGATGATTGTACATTTTCCTTTTTTTGCAGAGGTACCACCACGTGGTTTTCGGTACCACTGCCAGGCTGCTGGTGAGTATTAATGGAGAAAAGAATGGTATGCAAAGGTGTGCAGGTTTAGACCCAGCTTATCTGATCTCTGTCCAAATGTTTTGTTAAGTCTTGATAGTCCTTGTGTGTATCTTCAGCATGAAGTGCTAATCAGTAACCGGGTAACTCAAAGTCCTTGCTTTATAGTTAAAAGTTATGTTTAGCAGCTTGACATATATTAACAAAATTAAAATATCTGCACCACCACTGTTGTGGCTGGCTTGGCCCGCCTGTTTTCTTTGTGACTCTCAGTAATGTTTATAGACACCGGTTTGTTTGTGTTAGGACACTTCCTCTCGTTGTGTACAGAGGGAACAAACTTGGCCCGTGTTTTCCTACGTCTAATACTTGGATAATGGCTTTTAAAAAGGGGTGGGAGTGTGAGTGTTTGCTCACAGCCCAAACCTGCTGACAGAAGCAAGGTTTTGGTAGCTTAATCGCAGGCTGTTGGAATGCCTGCCCCTGCTCCTATTCCTTTAGGCCTCTTACACTCANGAAAAGGGGTGTGTGTGTGTTTGTGTGCATACATACATGTATACAGAAAGATTGAAAAAGGGGGAGGGAACTGTATCTCTTAAGGAAACTGGACTTCTCATAACTTTGTGGGTTTTTGTTGGATTTTTTTTCCTGTCCCCCTTCCCCTCTCCATTAGGTGATGAAACTCATAAGATCCCTTTGTCTGGATTTCACCTTCCTCGTTCTTGTTACGCAGTTGTCCTGCGGGAACTTCTTGAGTTTGCCCAGCCAGCCAGAGGTGCTCAGCCTCGCTTCTTCTGCAGGGTATGGTCACGGTCGAAGCTCTAAATCGCAGCTTCTGCTTCCACCCCTGTTGGATGGCTAAGGAGATACTGCTCCCTAAAACCTAATCAGTGTGCGTGTAAGTGGGAAAAGACACCCTTTCCAGTGTCCCAGTTCCATGCAGGAAGAAATGGCCTCTAGAAGCCAACCTTTTTATAAAGCAGAGACCTAATTTTTCTGCCTTCTTATTTTCAGCCTGCACTTCTGGCTCTAATCTACTGATGAACAGGGTCTATTGTTCTCTGACATTGTTATGACTTTAGTTAAGGCCTCCTAAGATTTGACTGAAATTGGTTGTGCTCAGTAATAGTCATAAATCCTGCTTTTTGAGGGGATTTTTTTTACGTTTTCATGACTCTTTTCCCCATAAGAATAATACATGTCTCAAATTTTTGCTCAAGTTTCATTTTCCAGGGAACAGAACAAAATGTTAGGATTCAGAGGTGTTCAAGTTTCCTAACAGGTATATTATGTTTCAATTCAATTGAAAACTAATCTTAATCCTTCAAAAGGAAGGGAGGGACAAGATCTTAGGCTCCATCTATAAATATAGGGCTCTGAAGAAATATGCATGAAATTTTGTTCCTCTTCAAGATAGTTGTCAGGGAGATTACATTCAGTCCCAGAAACAATTTTGGTTTGGAGGTGACTTTCTCAGACCTAGTCAGAAGTCATGGCAGTGCCAGAATTATGTACTGTATTCCTTTAAGATGACAGAAACTTTCTTTCCTCCAGTCTAATGACAGGTTCCGGATTAATTGGTGTCTGGGTCGAATGGCCAGCCTAACAGGTAGGAAATGGATAATTTTTGTCCTTCCTTTTCCCCTCCTCCCCCCAGAAATAAGGGGTGTATAATCATGGACAGCTGTATTTGTCAGAAAAGCGTGTCTCAAAGTTTTCATAAAAGCTGATGCTGATAGCTAGAACTGCTTTGCGTGCTCCTTCCTTTCTCCCACCACTTTCTAGGAAGCCAGGTTTTATTAAAACCACTGGTGGAATAACTTTGAGCTCTGATTCTGTGATAAGAAGCTGGGCAGTGAACAGTGGCTGACTGAGAAATGAGCTGAGCAGGGTGTTCACTGACTCCTGTTCTCCTGGCCCTGGATTTTCACTGGACTGTAGGCACTGAGAGCCACTGGGAGCTTTTTGCTGTAGAAGACCTGGTGACAAAACTGTACCAGAAGAAATACCAAAAGGAGCCATCCAAGAGCTGGGTATATAGAAAACTAGATGTCTGCCTGTGGGATTTCTCCCGTAATACCAGGTGTGTTGGGTGGTTCTTGGTGTAAATATGCCTGCTTTCAGATTCTTCTGTGTTTGTACGAAAGTGGTGTTTGCTTGCGGTGTTGCAGGGGCATACTGGGTGATTATGCAGTTAATTTAGAAATAGACTCTGTTTCCTGTGCTACTGATTTAAGAACCAGTAATTTGATCTTAAATTTCAGTAGATTTTAAAAAAAACCCATATAAATTCTTGGAAGTCTGCTTGGAATATGGATTTTAAGATCATTTGGTTCATCGATGTCACTTTGTCTTTTTATAGTCAGGCAGTTTGTTTCCATTAGTATCTTCACACTAGAGGGGGACCTTAAGGAGAATGGAAAAATCTGCTTTAAAACACACATTTGGAGAGGAAAGTGAGGATGTTTTTGCTATGAGGAACTATTCCACATTAATGGGAAACTTGAAATGGTTCGAATGGTTTAAATTCCACTTGCCTCTTAGGGTTCTCTTTTCTCCCTGCCTCCCACCTCAGTATGAAGCAGGTTGCCTGATAAGCAGATCTTTAAACTCTGCATAAACTACTTAGGGCAAAGCTGTTGAACTCTGTGAAATTTTAAAGGTACTACGTGGTCATGGCAATAAAAAGATACCATCTTTAATATTTGTTCTTATTCATCTGACCAGACCAACTGTTCTTGTTGATTAACAACGTAGGTGCTTCTGAAATAAGCCCGAACTTCATTTCATGTAGGTGCAGGTGGCACGAGGAGAACGATATTGTCTGCTGTGCTCTGGCATCCTGTAAGAAAAGTGGGTGAGTATTGCTAAGGAGTTGTCTCCAGCATGATGGCTTTTATTTTGTTAGCACTGCAGTGTTGAGAAAAGTGTTAATTACTTTAGAATTCACTCTATCTTCAGAAGTATTCTCAGTATACTCTAGGATATCTCTCCTTTGAAAACTTTCAAGCTGCCTGACATATAATGTATACGTGCATGGCTCTGTGATCTTTTTGGTGGGGAGAAACGAAAAGTAAATAGTTGGGAACCGAGGGAACGTCATTTGTTATCTCAGTTGACAGCAGTAATAGCACTTAGACAGTAATAAATAGTCTTCCATTCAAAAAACTCCTCATGGACTGCTGTGCCCTGAAAAAAAAGTTGCTTTTCACACTTGTAAGTGATGCATTTGATAATGTGGGGAAGCAGTTTTGTTTTTATTTCATGTGTAGTTGTAGAACAGACTGGTGGTCTTGGAAGGATGCAGGGGTGCTGCCATAAAGTCCTTCTGCCCTCTGGCATCTGCTCTGTGCATCTCAGGCCCTGGTTGGTTTTGTTTGCCAGCTGAAGAATGTAAAATGCTGTGCTGTTAAACCATCAGCATTGCAGCTCTCTTAGCCAAACTTTTCTTGTTTTCCTTTCTTTTCTTGGTCAAGTTACTGCATCAGTAAATCTCTTGCTAGTGTGTATGGAGTCCCTCTAACAGCAGCTCACCTCCCTCTGCAAGACTCTGATTGTGATCAAAGCACATATTCCAGGATTGTGAAACTGGATGCTGGACATATCCAGGTCAGATTCTTTCAACTGATACGCTGATTTATTTCCAGTTCCCAATTTCAGGTGAGCTGTTTTGTCTTTGGATGCTGTCCTTTGTGACATGTGTTGGGCAGATGGATGAACTTGCAGGGTTTTGACCATAATTCAGAGGTTTGATGGATTAGTGGTGTGTAGTTCGTGCTAGCAGACGCATATATGTTATTTTGAATGTTTATTTTTTCATACAGAAAACAAAAGCTGAGAGTTCTGGGTGTGACAAACCTTTGGGTTCTCCAAGACAGGATCAAGAGTTTGTCCCCTCTAATCGTGAGTTTGAAATGTTCACATTTTTTAAGAGGAAAGAGATCTTTAAACTTAATCCGATTGTTGCCTTTTCAAATTTCTGGCCTTAGATGTTGCCTGTAAGTGGTGCACAGCTCTGCATGAGCTGTGCTTACTCTTGTGTATGGATTTCACTGAATTTCTGAAGACCCAAGCAGGAAGAGCTGCCTTTTGCTTACTGGGCAGAATCTTAGGGTCAAAAACGTCTCTCAAAATTTAGCTGTTCTTACACACGTTNTTGCTGTGGCTTTATGTAGCAGAAAAGGGGGTAGAAATCAGATTTTCATATGCCCAGGTGTTTCGAGGCAGGACCACATTTAAAATACTCTCCTTGCTCTTAAATCATTGTATGTACAGGCTCGGCTGGTCCTTGCTGCAAGTGTTCTGTCACAACTCGGTTATAAAGACTGCTCTTGTAAAGTCACTTTTTGCAGACGGGATTTTTTCACTAGAAGGCCTCTGAGCTCAGTTCTCTGGGCAGTTCATGGCTGACCTTCAGAGGAACAGAATCAGGTGTGCAAGATAAATAACTGTAAGAACTCTGAGTTTGCAGCTTGATTTCTTGTGTACAGATTGATGCTGAATTAAACTGTTCCACCTGGAAATCATGATCTTACGGTCTTGGTGTTTGTAGAGGACACGATGTGCCTGACTTCTTGTATCAGAGCTTTTGAATACATTCAGCTCCACAGCATATGCAGAACAATGCCATTAATTTATGCAAGCTTTAAAGGCTGATTTGATGTGCAAACTGTATTTAATTTAATAGGTGATTCTCCATGTGGTGTGAAGACCTCCCCTTGTGGAACAAGCGTTGTACAAGGAAGAGGAGTTACTCGATTGCTGAGAAGTACATCTGATCTATCAAAGTCTTTCAGTAATTGAAAATCTCTTTCACATCCAGGACAGCTGTAAATCCTAATTTTCTTTGTTTCCCTAAGATAACTAGTAGTTTCTCCAGACTTCAGTTTTTCATCTTCTGTGCAAACCTTGACAGTTCAAGTTCTTGTTAGAATGGTGAAACTATTGACTGGATTTAAAGAAGATAAAAAAATGTTGTTCATTATCTACGGGAAGACTTACTTTGAAGGGACGTGACAGTCAGATCTTTAAAAATGCTTGCTGTACTAGTTGTATTTTTTAAGGAATGGAGTGCAAATTCAAGATGGATTAATCAATATAATTGAGTTAGAAGAATTCTTTAGTGACCAGTGTGACTTTAGACAACTTAGACTTTTTGTTTTATTCCTTTTTAAATAACCTTGCCATCTCCTGCATGTGGAAGATGAAATTTCAGTGTGTAACAGTCTTGCTTCAAAAACTGATGCGGGTGAAGCATTGAAGGTGTGAAGGGCTGCCCTAGGGGAATTAATTAGAGGTCAATAGTCCTAGAGGTTTGCTGTAATGTATTAGTTTTAGACATGAAGAATTTGAGTGGTCTTTCAAGGCAAAAAAGCAGACTTTTTATATAAAATGTCTTGAAAGAAATACTGTGGCAAATTTACCCGTCTGTTAATGTTCTTAGAGGCCCAGTCTGTATTTCATACATCAGGAGCAAGTACAGCATAGATTATATTTTTTTTTATTTGCATCAGTTTTCTTTTTAAGACATGCATGTCCCTCAAACTTAGAGACTGAAGAGAAGTGCAGGTGTTACAGGGTTGGTTTGGGTGTTCTTTTTTGGTTTGGGGTTTTTTTTTTTTTTGGCAAGATTATGAAATTCAAGCTGATATAGTTCACAAGAGTTTAGTCAGGCTGGGTAGATACCAGTCATAATTATTTGGGGGCACATAAAAGAAGTGTGAGACTGACATTTCTAGGGAAGTTAGATGCTCCTTTTTATGGAGGTAGTGCTTGGACTAGTCCCCAAAAAGTTGTTGGTCTGAGCCTTGTGCTTAGTTCATGTGTCTCCTAAGCAAGTGATGCTGAGAAATAAGAGCTTATTTTGTTAAGCTGTTCCTAGATTTTGTACCAACAGATGTCCAGTTTTGAAATACTATTTCCATAGCAACGAACTGTGTGAAGATTTCATTCCTTGTAGGTACTGAAACTCGAGATGAGGTGGTTCATTCCCTCGAATAAGGAAAAAAACTCAACAAAACAAATGCAAACAAAACCGAAAATGCAGCCAAAATAAGAGATTTATTTGAGCATGCTGATCAGTGTGACAGAAAAGCCCATTCCTGGTTTAGTTGGAAACCTGTTACAGTTGCTGTAAGGCCAGTTGAGCCCTATTTTAGCATCACTGAAGCATTTCTGTTCTTACCTAACTGTTCACTTCTATCACTGAATTACCTCAATTGATTCTGTATTTCCTTCCTTTGGCGCTGCTGTTCTACCTGCTAATTTTCACTGAATAAGGGACAATAAAGCTCTAAGGCTGAAATTTACCAATGAAGCACCCGGGAATGTTGTAACAGACTGAGAGTGCCTATCAAGTCATGTTAAAGGCTTTTCTGCATTTGTATGGAGTTGCCCAAGTTCCTTAACTGACAGCCATTGCTGCATTGACATTTCATAACAGACAGAACTGTTGTCTTTGAATTATCTACAGAGTTCGGTGTTGCAATAAAAGTTTGTTTCAGTTCTCATGTAGGAGAGAATTCATTAAAAATTATTATTAAAATACTTAGTGTTAAATACGCAAACCTAAGAACATTTGTTACTAAGCTTAATGTAATACCTATCAAGACTGAGATAAAGAATCTGAGCAGAAGTGGGAAAATGCCATTAGGATTCCATGGCATATCTCTACCTTTTCACCTGTACACTAAAATAGCACGTATTTTTTAGAAGATCTAATTATATAGATATGCTGTAGGCAGTGGGCTGTTAACTGGGGCAGTAACTGTCTTACTGTAACAACCAGCGACCCTAGTGGGGTTTTTTTGTAGTGAAAATCATAAGATCTGTGTGGTTGGAATGAGTACACCAAATTAAAGTAGCAGATTTCATACTGTTGCTCTGCATTTATTGAGGGAGAACCCTGACAGCTGTTGAAGGTTGATAGAAAATTCTTTCATTTCAGAGGTCTGTGTCTCTGGCTCTTTTGCAGTTTGCAACTCTGTTTGATTTCTGGAAAAATAAATTCTGAAAAACAAGCACAGTACAGTAATACTTCTCTCCTTAAAGGAAAGATGAGGGATTGCAATCTTAGCCCCTTAATATAGTAAAAGTAGACAAATGGTTGAATTGTGCATTGCTGAAGGTTTTGGCCAGAACAGTTGTCTGAGGGTCATGAAAACAGTGACTGTAGTGACAGCTTTTTATGTTCTACTTGGAGTATGTAACTGATACTGAACAATAAAGCATGTTAACATAGATAATAGCGGTTGCTGCTACTTTAAATTTAATTGTTACTATGCATTGCTGGCTTGTCCACCTTTTCCTTTCAACAAACTGCAGGAACAGGGGATGTGGCAGAAGTTCCTATTGAACACAGTCTCTGCTCCAGCATTCTCTTACATGCACACATCCGTACTGTAGCTACAACAAAACCCAGTTTTGACATCTTTAATTTGAATTTTGCTTTTTGATCTTAGCAGTAAAGATTGAGGTGAAGGTGGCCTTAGCCTTGTCCTTCAGGACCAGCTGCCCCTTCCCACTCAGATGCACACAGAAATCCTCCTTCTTGCCTTCCATGTGCTTCACCAGATGGGGCTGTGGGTGGGCTTTGGCTTTCCTATCCCCACATCTGCACACACACACTGCACCTCTGTGTTTCTGCCCAGTCCCTGGTGCTGTGTCCTGTGTAGTTCCTTTTCTTGGGTGAGTTTTGTTAGGAGCTCTTTGGTCAGCCTCTGCTTGTTTTGCTGTTTATCTTGGAGGTGATACTTGAAAAATCAACAGGCTCGCCTGGATCTCTTTCCAGCACTGTCTGCCGCAGGAGTCTTCCAAGCAGATCTCTGAACAAGGCCAGGCTGCTCTCCTGAGGTCTGGGGCTGTGGTGCTGTGTTTTGCTGTTTTCCTCCCTCTTTGGATCCCAGACTCCACTATCTCATGGTGACTGAAGCTAAATTTGCCCCCTGACTGGTTATTTCTTATCCATAAGGATGAGATCCAGCAGGGCTGCTCCTTGGCTTCTCAGTCAGGCTTCTGTCAGGAGTGTCAGGCTCGTCACAGGTGTCTGAAGACAGCCTTGAGAGCTTCCTCCTGTCAGGGCTGTCTGCAGCAGACATCCCTGGAATGTCACAGTTACTTGCCCTCTGTGTCCAACCCAAGAGCTCCCAACTGGCTCATTGTTCCCAGGTGGAGCTCTGCATTCCAGCTGCTCTCTCACATGGAGAGCAGCTCTCCCTCCTCACCTCCCGAGTGTGAGAAAAGAAGCTGGACAGTGAGTGATGGGTGGGAAGGGAAGCCACGTTATCTCTTGACTCCTGATGCCCGTGCTGGTTCTGGGATCTGCATTATAGCTATGATGTTATCAGAGAGTGTTTGCTGTGTCTAAGGTAAGATAAATCTTTGTTGCATCCTTGGCAACGTGTCACTCATCCAAATCCTAAAAGATAGAAACAAGGCAGTAACTTGGTGGGGATTTTCTGTGTGGAGGGTCTGTCGGGTGTCAGGCATTGCACTGTGCTGTGGGGTGTGTGCCAGGCTGGAGGAAGCAGTGCTGTGGTTCTGGATCAAACAGCAGCAGCTGATTCTCATTCCCTGGGGTGTGTCCTGTGCCACCTGCCTAGCCTGAAGTCCATGCTGAGTCATTCCCAACTAGGAAACTCGCTGCCTTTTCAGTGATTCTGGATCTTGAGCAGACACAGTCAAGTGATGTTGTGCTGGAGGTCCGATTCTTCTGAATAAGGACTCGTTCTGGGTGAACGAAAACCTCTATTCTAGGCAACCCTGTCTTGAATTTCTTGTAAAATAGTTGTATTTTCCTGTTCCTTAAAAAAAATGTGAGTATTTATCAACAGAGGGGCTGTGCTTTTGGACCTGTTAGTTGAATTAAAAAGTGCTAACCCTTTCTGCTAGTAAGGGTTTCAAACTTTGCCCAAAAGTGAAGTGACTCAAGTATATGTGTGAAACTGGGATTATTTTCTGGCTGATAGATAGAAGTAGCTGCAGCTGACTGCTTTAACAACGTCATTCCTTCTGGCAGAGTAAATGTACCGTAGTGGAGCAGGAGAAAAACAAGTTTGTTACCTAGTTTCTGCCCTCCTGATGACTTCTGCAGGATTATCATCCCTCACTGTCACCCTAGAACAGCCAGCCAATAAATTTTATTGCAATGATTTAGTAAAATGAAGAAATTGACAAACGCTTCTATTAATCTAACCCTCTGTTATTATCTCTGTTCCCTCACTTTTCCGTGGTTCTGGCTTAGAGGCTCCCATAAACTTCTCTAACCGCCATTTTCAGATAATTCCCTTCAATCCCTGGTGAACAGGTGAAACGCAGCAGAAGGTACAAATTCCCTTATGCTGGGCTGTAATAAATATAGTAGTAGCTGCAACACATCCAGAATTAATCTTGGAGGTTTGATCATTGTACTGTGAACTTCATCAGCCAGAACACTGCCTCGGTGTCTTTCCTGGAACAGATGATGCAAATAAACAGAAAAGGACTGCAGTTGCTCTAGCAACAAGGGTGGTGAGATAATTAACTCTTGTCTTTCTGACAAGCTGTGAATTGTGCACTGTACTGAATCTTGAAGTGGGCCGTGGGAGCACCAGCTTTTGTGTGTAATACTGGAAATAGTTCCCAAGATCCTGAGAAGAGTGGGGAAGGCAGTGAGAGCAGATCTTAGGGGCTATGTGGGAAACGGGGAGGAGTGGAATCCCTGGGGGCAGCTCTGTAGGGTAGAGTTCATTTAGGTTGGCAGTTCATCAAGGACAGTGTCTCCGAACACAAGAACAGTCCAGGAATGCAGAGAGATTGATTGGGAAGACTCTTGCCTTTACAGGGATCTTGTGGCTGCATCCTAGTCCCACTGCAGTGTGAGGGAGCTTGGAGCAGGTGTGGGCTACAAAGGAAGAATCCATAAACACTGGCCAGGACTGTAGGAATGTTGGGAGAGCCAAAGCTCCACTGGAGCTGATGCTTGCAAGGGATCAGGGTCAGCAAGAAGAGCTTTTATGACTTTGTTGGCAGTAAAAGAGTGAAGAAGGGAAAAGTCACAGTGCTGAATGGGGTGAGTGAGTTAGTAACATGCCTGAAGTAGTGCAGGGAAAGCTGAGGTGCTCAGTACCTTCTCTCTTTCAGTCTTTCCTGAGAAGGTCTCTTCAATCTGTACTCAGGAAGGGTTCAGGGAGAACAGCAGCAGGAGTTCCAGACCCATGCAGGTCCCTAGAGGCAGATGGGCTGCATCCCAGGATGCTGAGGAAGGTCACTGACACCTTTTCAAGGCTGTTCTCTCACCTTCAGAAGGTCACAGCACAGGAAATCCACAGCAGTGGGAGGCAAATACTGCACCCATCTGTCTAGGAAAGCCTGGGCTGCTCAGTTCCACTGCACTCCTTGGAAAAATCATGGAGCAAGCCCTCTTGGAACGTGTTTTTGGGTACATGAAGGAGGAGTGGGGGACTGGAAAGAGTCCGCATGGCTTTGCCAATGCTAAATCATGCCTGACCAGCCTGTTGGCTTTCTGTGATAGATTTGCAAATCAAGAAAGTTGAACATAACTAAACAGAAGTTTACCGTTTGCTATGTAAAGGATAAAGTAGGAATTTTCTGCCTGCTCATACATTTTGTCCCTCCTTCCTCTCTTCTGAGGGAAGTGGTTATTGAAGTTGGGTATACATAAACTCTTTGGAATTAGTGAAGTATCACCAGCTTAATTTATCTTCCCTCCAAATACATTATTGCTGGTTTTAATTTTGCATAAGGTTGTGGCTATAATGCAGGTTACTCTTGGAGTTACTTCTGCTTCAGAAGACATACAGGACAGGCAAGTAATTAATTCAGTCACAGGAAAACCCTGGAATAAGGTATGAGTTTGAATATGTGTATTTGTGTATTTCTGGCTGACAGAGTTGAACGAATTGGTTGAGGAAAAACATAAAACATTCTGATATATGCACGACTTCCAAGGTATTTTAAAAAAGGTAACAAGTGATAAGCAGCACTGAATTATCTCAGCCTTATCTCCATGTGCTATCACTTTGTTTATTTCTCAGTGTAGAACTAAAGCTAGCGTTGCAAAACTTCAAGTAGTTCTGTTTTAAAGGTTGTCGAGTTGAACTCTCTTGCTTTTCCTCTGCTAGTTCTTACGGAATCTGCTTACAGAGGATTGGAGGTTTGGGTGTCGTTATATAAACCCGTCTGTATTTTGTGGCTGGTTTCTGCAGACAACTTAGTACAGGTCTCCTAATCTGCATTTTCCTTCATGCCTAAACTGACCACTGTGCAAGTGTTACCTGAAGACTTCAGCTGACAAACAGCAATTAAGCCTCACATATCCTAAAAGTGAAGAGTGTGGGCCAGGTAGCACCGTGTTACAACGGTTTAGTGGCTACAGCCAGTTTCTGGCAATATTCTGGCACTATTCTGCTGGTTATTTTCAAGTCCTTTTGCTGGACTTTCCAGTTAAGATCTCTGAGAATCCACACAGGTATCCCTCAGCAGAAGCCCTCTTCAGCCGCAGGGTTTTGGTGGAGGAAACAGGTTGTGCTGCCTGATGTCTGTAACATTTATAAAAGAAATAGCTTTTGTTTCACAGTAGAAACGTGTTACAATGGTAATTAGAAAATTCACACTATACTTGCTTGTTACAATGAAAATAGAATGCATACCAGCTCTGCTGCTGAGCTATGCACTTCATGTTTTATCTGCCTTTAGCTTCTCTGTGCAAAGTTCTTTTATAGCCATCCATTTTTGTAGTGTTTTGTCATGCATCGTGAGAAAAGGTCCTCAGGATGTCTTGCCTTTCAGGTTGTCCATTGCCAGAGAGATTTGGATTTGTGCGTTCTTTTGTAAAGAACTGTTTGTAAAGAACTCCTGTTGTTGGTCTTTGCAGTTATTATTACTACAAATGAGTAATTGTATTTTAAGTATTATGTAAGACAAAGGCAGCCAGAAAGCAAGCTAGAATTACAGTTCTGGTAGGGTGATTTTCATAGTTGGAAATATCGAAAATGCTGGTCATGTGTAGGAGGACTGCTGGTTCTTCTTTGAAGTTAAAATTTAGATTTTTATTGCAGTAACTATTTGGGGGTAAAGGGTATGTGGGAGGCACTGCTGTAAGTTTCTGAAACTCCCAAAGTTGAAGATGCAATAAGGAGTTCTGAAAGGATAAATATTTTACTGCAAAGAAGGCGACCAACCCTCAAAGAGCTGTTAATTAGCTTTAATACCCATTGATAGTCCTTGGGGATGGACAGTCCATTCTCTTCCAAAGATACCAGTGACAGGAGTTCTCGCCACATTTACACCCATCTTGCACACAGAGTGCTTCTGATTAAATTGCTACAGTTTTGAATAAAAATGGATTTCTCCTTCTTCCTTCCCCTTCCTCCTGCCTTTTTTTTTTTTAAGATGGACTTGCCGTGTACATGCTCCACATTGTCATTTTTTCAGAAGCAGCAGGAGCAATCGACTATTTCTGACTTGCCCATGCAACAATCAGGAGGGAAGAATAATGGAATGAAAATTAGGAACTCTGGGAGCTAAAACTCAGAAATTCAGGAGTCTGACAGTAAATGGGCTACTAGACTGTTTCTAGTTCTTATCCNCTATTTGGGGGTAAAGGGTATGTGGGAGGCACTGCTGTAAGTTTCTGAAACTCCCAAAGTTGAAGATGCAATAAGGAGTTCTGAAAGGATAAATATTTTACTGCAAAGAAGGCGACCAACCCTTAAAGAGCTGTTAATTAGCTTTAATACCCATTGATAGTCCTTGGGGATGGACAGTCCATTCTCTTCCAAAGATACCAGTGACAGGAGTTCTCTCCACATTTACACCCATCTTGCACACAGAGTGCTTCTGATTAAATTGCTACAGTTTTGAATAAAAATGGATTTCTCCTTCTTCCTTCCCCTTCCTCCTGCCTTTTTTTTTTTTAAGATGGACTTGCCGTGTACATGCTCCACATTGTCATTTTTTCAGAAGCAGCAGGAGCAATCGACTGTTTCTGACTTTCCCATGCAACAATCAGGAGGAAAGAATAATGGAATGAAAATTAGGAACTCTGGGAGCTGAAATTCAGGAGTCTGACAGTAAATGGGCTACTAGACTGTTTCTAGTTCTTATCCGCTACCCATCTAAGTTCTTACCTTATCTGTGACTTCAGTACGAACTGTTGTCCCAAACAGGAGACTCACTGGTCATCTATGAATTTTTTCCATATCTTTATTTCTATGTGCATGTAGAATATATACAAACAACGCATGTAATAAAACGTCTTTAAAAATCATCTTGCTTCAACTTCCATGAATAAAGTTGCTGCGTTGGACGATGGTGAAAGCTGTGACGTGTGCACGACACAGTGAACAAAATCACTCTTCCTCCATGAATTGCAGTTGGTGACCTTGAAACCTCTTGTGGATCTGGGGATACATCAGCAACTCTGTTCCTCTGTTCTCCAAATAGACCTGACTGGTTTCTTTTTTCAGAAAGTGGGAAGTCTGGAAGACTGGTTATTTTTGGATGACTGGGTGCAGCAATGCTCCAAGTGCATTTTTCTGCTATGAGAGTGTGTGTTAGTGCTCCCTGTACATCAAGCAAGAATGTTCTCTCCCGGAACTTGAAAGGCAGAGCCTTTGGCTTTCATTTTATAATACAACTTCTTGCAGTAAGAAAGAGGGATTTATTTCTTTTCTACAGTGATGTCTGTGCCTCAGCAGATCCTGGAGGTGGCAGTGGCTTCTTCATTCATGCATCCTCCCCTGTGCTGTCATGCGTCTCGTGCCTTGGTGGTGTCTGCCTGGAGGGCTCATTTCTGTCTTCTTGCACCCTAAAACATTGTTCAGGAGTAGAGATGTTAATCAAAACCAGCCAGAAACCTCACTGAAGAGATTTTGTGTTAGAATGGTTTTGCACTGTTCTAAGCTGCTCTGGAGCTGTACCAAACTGAAGTCCATAAATTCAGTCTTGCTGGTGATGCAAGACGTGTGTGAGCCACTTGGGTTTTTCATAGCATGTGTGCTAATTCAGATCCAGGGTTTGAATACTTTGGTTCTGCCCAGAGATACAGAGGTGTCTGGGACTCCTGGGCATGTCCCATGACAAGAGATGGGAGCCACTGGGGTAGATACGGAAAGGAGAAAGCAGTGCACGCTTTCCCAGGTTTCTCTTTTCTCCCGTGCTTTCCACTCCCATCTGTTGATGCTGGAGGGAAAAGGAGAACCCTTCGTCTGATCCATTCACTCGTGCAGGGAGAGGTACTCACGTCATCTCGTAGTCAGTGTCCTTGCCTCCCCGGCAGCAGCAGCAGTAGGCAATGATCCCAATCACCACAATGGCAGCAACAACTCCCCCGATGATGCCAGCGTACAGAGCTATGTTCATGGATGCTGTGGGGGATGGGAGGAATTAGCAGGGAAAACGATGTCAAATAGGATCAGCACAATCACTGGACTTCAAACTCCTGCCACCAGATCCAGACTGAGTGGAAGCCACATTTATTTGACTACAGCAACTGGAAATAATTTTGTATTGGGTAGTACAGGAACAGTTAGTTAGCTACTAACAGGGAGGAGCCCCTGCATCCGAACAAATGCTCTTCTTTGTCTATAAAGTTTAGTTTCAGACATTGCAAACTCAGAGCTGTCTGACTCTTCAGAGCTTTTTTGTCATTTTTGAACTAACCCAGTGAGTTGGTGAGTGTTGTACTAGCCTGTAAACCAATGGAGAGGGTCTCTCTTAAAGGTGTGCAGAAAGCAGATACCAACATTCCCCTCCATTAAAGCTTTGACTCCGAGCTAGAATACTCTCTCTGGTACTTCTCTGCCCCCAAGCAGCCCCATCTCTTACGAGGCACAACGCTGACTGTCATGTTGCAAAATTCCGTTCCCACAACGTTTGCTGAAGTGCAGATGTAAAAGCCGGAGGTGTCTGCCGAGATGTTCTTCAGAGTTATTTGCTGCCCTGTTGTGAAACACAAATCAGGCCAAAAAAGAAAAGAATTAGAGCAGGGAAGGAAGTGGCGACAGCAGCCCTCCAGTTCCAGCCCAGGGTGGTTCGAGTGATGAGAGGTTATTAAAGCTGATGGATTGCTCTGTCTTGCTTGGGAGCTGCCATGCTCATCCCTAGGTTTTAGTGTGATTTGTGGGAGGATAAACAGAAGTGTGCTGTTTTGATTACAAGGAACGTGTGGTATTTGAGCGTTCCTTTTAGAAAAAAAATTGTAGGTGGAGGGTAAAGAAGTGTGTGTGCTTAGAGAAAGCTTTTTTTTTTGGCATTGGATTTTGAGAAATGTCAGATGCCCAAACCAGCACCTGGCTCTGAGAACTGGCCGTCTCGATGAATTAACTTGTTAAACAAGAGAAAGCTCTTCAATCCTGCAGCTCTTAGGATTTCAGATGTTAATTATTTAGCAGTGGGAGGAAAAGTTTTCTAGTCTGGGAGAGGCCACACAGGCTGTGTAAATAAATGGTGGAAAAGAGCTGCAGAGCCAGGATTGCAGTGATGTTGATGCTTTCTGTCCAGCCTCACACAGCTCAGAACCACAGGCTGAAGCTTAGCTCTGTCTGCTCAGGCAGTCGGTTTGTTTGGTACATCTCCAGCTGATGTTGGTTATGTGTAGTCCCTGCTTTTTGCTTGGGAGAAAGGTCCAGATCCCTGCTCTAAAAAAGACTGAAAACTTTCACTGACTTTCCTATTTTCCCTGTGATCTCACTTTTTTGTGTTTAGTTATTTGCTGGCACCTAGTGCTAGATAGTAGAAGAGCATGCAAACTGAGATGTGACAGACCATAGGCTTGATTTTTGACTTTTATTGTCATTTTCTTTTAGTCTCTATATACTCCTTGTACTTACTTGTCTCCCTCTTTTTTTTTTTCTCGTTTTTGGTGTGTGTGTGTGTGTGATGTTTGTAGCTCTCAAAGTCTTGGTCTAGAAGTGGAATTTAAATCCTCCTATTAAATCAAGAGTAACTGAGTGAGTGAAATGGGGAAGAACGTGGGTCAGGTGCTGTCAGCTCTGGGGTGTCTCCTGAGGGGTTCTGCACACTTCGCAGCAGCGGGACTTGCTTAGCACAGAAGGAAGTTGCCCGTAGTGACAATAGGGCATCCAGCCAGCCTGGGGCACCGGGGACAGTCGCCACATTCCTTGGCCATGGGTGCTCTGATTCAAGCAGAAAAGAGGTGGGAATGGGCCACAGAGACTCCTGTCCCGGGGAAGAACAGGGTGACAGCAGAAGCTGCTGCTGTGACACGTCCCGGTGTGCTCAGGGCTGTGCGTGATGCGCTGGCACCACTTAGTGGCCAGCGAAGTGAATAAAGTTCCTGCCCGCGGTGATACTTCGTCCTTGGCGTATTTTGTGCAAGAATCAGCTGTTGAATATCCTGTGGAGTCTCATCATATTTAGTTTACTTCCCTTAAACCAGGAAGGGTAGGTACAGCCATTCAGTCTTCCTGAAGCTGGACAGGCCAGGAAAAAACAAAGTTGTTTATTGAAATAAATTTGAGTCCTCTGTCACTGCTACACTTAAATTGAACCCTCATTTCTGTATGAATAGTTCTGTCAAGGTCCTGTTGTGGAAATTCAGTTCCTTTTTCCTTCCAGATTCTGACTTAAAATGAAAGCAAATAAAATATTAGGGACTGGGTGTCAGTCCTAAAGAACTAGAAACCCTTGTTATGCTCAGAGCAGGAATGGTGTAAATTTCTCATATCCCCTTCCTCTAGGTGAGGGGATATGAGAAAGGAATGGGATATGGCTGTGGTAGGAAAGCTTCAAGAGCCAACTGTTATTCCCTTCACTTTAGAAGGAGGTTTGTTCTTTCTCCAGCTGGGATGTAAAGTCAGAAAACTTAGTGTTGTTCCTCATGTTATGCCCCCCTTATTCCCAGCAACTGAGAAATAATTATTTTTGGCTGCTTCCAGAGCAATCCAGCTTTCTCACCAGGGGAGAGCTGAAGTTAGAATCTTTCTGACCGTTCTTCCTGCAGGTAAGAGTCCTTTCCCCCCTGTTAAGTTAGTTACTCATGAGCATGTCTTGTATCAAAAGGACAACTTTTCAACATCCTGTTCTGAGAATATCCTAGAAAAAGCCTTGAGCGCTTTTGTATTTGCATTTTAAAATCTTTCCAACCCTCATATGCAGAGAACTCAACGACTTGATGTCTTTGAATTTCCCATACCTTCTGCATTTGGTAGCACTCGGGGCTCATTCTGTACACTGAAGCTTTTCCAGGTGTATTGAGGCTCTGGGGAGCCCTCATGAGAAACGCAGGTTAGGTTGATTGTCTGTCCATATTGTGGTGTCCCCAGAATCTTGCATTCAGGCTTGGATGGTGCAACTGAAAGAAGAAAAAAGGAAGCAATTGTATTATTCAGGATCAGTTTCCTGTTTCAGCCTATCTGCATGTGTGGTTTTTACTCTTTCAAACAGAGGCTGGTTTTGCACCTGCCATTTTCTTCTTAAAGGAACTTAAAGTGAATTTGTAATCTAATTTTTTTCTAATTAGTTTCTCCCTTTTTGGCACTAGAAGGCCAAGAAGGAATTGCAAGATGCTTTTTGGGCTATGTCTAATAGTGTTAGGTAACCCATCCTTTGATAACTGGAGAATGACAGGCCACAGAGGGAATGAGGAAAGCCCTGTAATGAGGCCTGGATTATTAGGAAAGCGAGCTGTACAACTCTAAAGGCTGTTTTCTACAGCCGGGTGTCTGAGGGAGCTGTGTGGTTTATGCCTCCCAGCGTCCTTCCGTTGGAGTAGGAAAAGACCAGAGGTGGAATTGGGGATGACAACTTTTTTTTTGCAGTTAGAAAATCTGTTGTTCAAACCACGAGAGGAAGGGCAGCTGTGTCTGACAGGGGCGTGGCGTTGCCTCTGTCCCCTCACCGAGGACGAAGAGATCCAGGAGTGCGGACTGGCGGGGGGGGTCGTTCCGGAGGCGAACGCTGCAGGCGTAGGTCCCGTTGTCCTCCATGGTCACGGCGCTGATGGTGACGCTGATGTCCCCGCTGTCGACGTCGCCGCTGAACTGGATGCGGTGGTCGTAGCCCTTCCCGTACTGCACGAGCCCATCGAAGTACCTCGTCACAGCGTCGTCCTGGCAGAGAGGGAGGGAACAGGATCAGTCTCGGTTTCCTGTGTGTGGGTCTGCCACGTAGCTCGGTGAATCGGCCCGCTCTTAAAGGGCAGCTTGGAAAAGAGGACCTTAAACTGCACCAGGTTGAGAAGAAGCCAAGAAAAACGTAGAAATTCAAAAGGATCTCTGTTTCCATCTGGAATCCCCTTCTCACACCTTATCTGAAATCAGAGACAACTGATTTCTTTTGCTGGGGCTTATTCACATTTCCTCTCCACAAGGAGAGGACAACGTGAGACTTTCCTGAGACCCACGTCAGTCAAATTGCCCTATGACTACACAAATTCTCCCAGCAAGGATCTCCAGAGAAGAAACCTTTGACAGTTCCTGCAAGGAGGTCTCCAAAGGCTGCTTCCCCTCTCACTAATTCCCAAGAAGTCAGGGAGAACTTTAAAAGTTTCTAAACCTTCAAATACTTCAAATGGGTGTAGGAGACCTCAAGGATCTCTCCATGTACTGTTATCACCAACTTAAAACTTTTTATATAGTATCAAAGATACGTGTATTAGACATATACATATCTATATGCAAATATTTTTAGAAATTATCTGAGTGTTTCACATATTTTAATAGATGTAAACCCCCCAGTACATACAGTGATGTATCCTCAGTAAACAGCTATAAGACCGAGAGAGGAAGAAGAAGAGTGGGTGCTTGCCTGGCGTTGTGCAGTAGGTTTGGGATAAATTGCATCTAGAATCAGCATTTCTGTTTGTGCAGTTCTGGGATTAAAAAAAGTCTAGAAGAAATCTTTTTCTTCCAACATCCATTCCCACCTACAGTCCAGCTTCCATCTCCTACCCTGCTCTTGGATGCCCTCTCATCTGTTTCTTTATGGAGCTCAATTTACCTTGCAATTGATTTTCTTCCAGACAACCAGGTCTCCTGTGTTAATAGCCGAGTTTGTTTTAAAATTACAGCGCAGGGTAACGTTGCTTCCTCTTGCCACCTGGATTTGCTTGGCAGGTGCTTCCACAGTGAGGCCATGAGCAGACACCAGAACTAGGAAGAGAATAAATGCTGCACTCAGTGGAAATAACATCTGGATCCCGTGGTAGTCTCTTCGGGTTCCTTACATGCCACAGTCACCCCCCGTTCCCTGTCATCCAGGACATTCCCCACTGAGCAAGAGGTGCTGTGTGCTGGGGCTGAGTGGCTCTGGGAAGCTGCAGCATAGGATGGCTTAGAGCTAAACTCTGTTCCTTGCTTCCCTCTTCTTCACCTACACATACATTGCCATGGAGTTTAGAAAGATGCTTTATTTTTTTGTGAGCCCTCCTTCAGCCTGACTGACACCCTTTGACAGTCCAGAATGTACAGAGGGAGACAGATAAACAGATACTACAAGTGCATCAGCAGTCTTAAGGATTCAGGCTAAACTAACAAACTGATATTGTCAAATTTCAAGGATCAGGAAAACTGTCAAATAACTTGCCTCAATCCAAATCCATAGAAAAGTGACATTTTGTGCTAGGGAATCAAAACCTGTTCATGTTTTTCATCCCTGAAAACAGAAAAACCTAGAAAAGCAAAGAGTGATTGAAAGAAACAAGGGAAGAATAGCTATTAGTTTTTTAAAAAATGAGTAAGGTACTAGTCACCTTTCTCCAAGAACTCCACCTCCTGCCTCTGGAGCACAAGAGAGTTGAATAAAACAGAAATCCCCCCTGTGCCCTGAGGAAGCACGCAGGGCGCAGGGCAGGTGTTTCTTTTACACTGAATTCCCTCTAACTTGCTCTTAATTCATCATGTCTGAGCATTGCCTGGTGGGCAGGTCTTTGTTATTCTCAGAATTGAGCTGGACATTTATGTCTGCCCTGCTATGGGTGACCTTCATGCCTGTGGGAATCTATGGTTAAAAACACCTGCTTTCTCCTAAGAATTTGTGTGGGTTCTGTGTTTGGGTTTGTTGGTTTGACGTTTTGGTTTTGTCTCTTTTTTTTTTTTTAAGGGCACCAAACAGAATCATTTGGGAAAACGGTAAATGGCAAGAAAGGAAGTGCTGCTCAGAGGTGCTCCCACGGCAAAGAGGAACGTGGTGCAGTAAGGAGGAAAGAGGAGGAGGGTTTCCCCCACGAGGGGCATGCTGCAGGTGGTGGTGAAGGTTTGCTTCTGAAAGCTGTCACTGTTCCCTGGAGAGGATTCATCTTAAAAGTTGCCACCCAGCAAAGTTTGGGTCCTCATTCTGCGATACCTTTGTCCAGGTTGGATCTATGAGGAAGTGCAGCCTATAAGGGAGAGAGCAAAGGATTTCTAGATTCCACCTTGAGTTGCAAACTGGCTGTGATACACACTTTACAGACAGGAAAAGCCCGCAGCCACGGGCAGTAGGTCAGTAGGAGAAAGCCATTGGCAAGCTGAGCACTGCCAGATCCTTGACTTGCAGCGAACGAGCGTCCCTTAGAAAATAACAGTGTTGGGACCCAAAAGGTGGTGTTGTCACTGCACTGAGAACCTGGGGTGACAATTCAGGTAATTGCACAGGGAGCCATGGGACAGCTGGCACAGGGATCTGCTTTTAGCCTAAGTTCCCATCTTTCTGCCTGCCCTGCCCCACAACCGAGTTGTTCCTGCGGGCTCCCAAAGTTCATTAGTGAGGTGTGTGTTCACCTCTTCCTCTGTGACATGGCAGGGGTGGCTTCTGTTCACTCGGGGTTTATTTCATTTACAACTGCTGACAGTTACAAGAAGGAAAGCAGGGCAAAGTATTTCTAACATGCTTTTATTGCAGCCACTCCCAGATATTTCCTTGCTCTGGAGCACCCTGGGCAAGGCCCATGTTTGCACAGCCCCGGGGCTCTTTCTGACTGCTGTTTTCATATGCGCTCTGTATGAGAGACACCTGTGAAAGCTTTCTCCTTGCTTGTTGTGACTGGATTGAGATGCTTTCCTACATTTAGGTGAAAAACACCACGGTCTGTACTAGGAGATGGAGCAAAACCCATTTCCTGATCTTTTTGTCACTCAGAAACTGGTTCCACTGGGCTGAGGTTCACTGACAGGTCATTAAGGCAACCCTGAGGCAGAGAAGAGACTGCCCAACCCTAAGACTGCTTTTCCTTCTTCCAACTGGATGAGTCAAAGCCTACAATAAATGAGATTTTTCTTTTCTTCCAAACATGGCTTTGGTGCAGAGTTGGGGAGCAGCTGAACCCAGCACTGCATGTGAGAGGCACAGCCTGTAACACACTTATTCATCTGTTGCTGTCACCCTCATGTCCCACTGCTTCTGGTGCTCTTCCATTTGTCACCCACATCTCTTTCTGCATCCCAGAGAGAGCTTCCCTCTCTCAGGGAAGCAACACAGTTTCATTCTGGGATGTCAGTGACTCAGGCTGATTTCCTCCTTCCCACTTCTCACCACGTTTCACTACATAGTCAGCATGGCTAAAAATTGTGTTTTATTCTTCAGGGCTTGGGGGTTTTCTCTAAGGGAAAACAGAATCTGTTCCAAAAATGGTGGAAGGGAGGGGAAGCCGGTTCTGAAAGTACTCCAGAAACGGAGGGAGGACAAATAACCACTCCAGAAACGGAGGGAGGACAAATAGCCTACATGCTACTAGAGAGGCAATATCACCTAGATTTAAGTCCTAGAGTTACTTTTTGTGTGTTAGCACTTTGTTTGTAACATATTAAGAAATTGAGAAAGGTTTTATCTCCCTCTGCTTTACTTAGAGATTTGTACTTCTACAAAAGAAGAAACAAATCAAAGTGACATTTCTACTTTCACATTGCTTACTGAGTAAGGATTAACAGACTGAAGGGCAATTAATACAATTAGAGGAATATTTTTTTTGCTGAAATAAATAGATTCTCATCAAGCAAAAAAGAGAGCTTCATTTTACATACATATTTCTCTCTGAAAGGTTCCCTGTGCTTAATTTGCATAGCATGAAAGGTGAGAATAATGAAAAAGGAAAGTGAATACCAATGGCATTGCACAAATAACGTAGTGAACATCAAACCATGACCCAAGTCACATTTGTTGCATATGGAGCCCATCCACTTTTTCTGATGTAAACTTTTTAAACTGTGAATTTCGTTTTTGTGGGTCTCACTGTTGAAGTGAGGTTTTCATGAGTTTTAGTTAAAAAACCCCAAGCAATTCCCATGTGGGTAGCTTGGTCTGAAGCCTGGAATAAGGCATAGGAACCCTGATACGAGAAGATGAGACAGGATAAAAAGCAGTGGAACTGAGACTTCAGAGGAGGAAGTTCCTTCTTCAGAGAGAAATAATGTATTAACAGAAACCAATAAAACTGTTTATGAAAAATATTTTCCAGCTTTGTGAAGAATAGCATTTTTCCCCCCACTAACATATCTTTCAGCTTTTGGAGATGCCTGCGTGTCCAGACATTCAGCACAAATGGTACACACACTTGTCTGGCCATAAACACAGAGCAACCTTCACTAAACCAAAAAGAGACACACAAAGTGCGCTGGAGTCCTTGTACTTGGTAGTGCTGTTTCCTTCCACCCAACCCTTGAGGACATAACCAAATTAGCACTCACTTGCACTGAAAACGAACAGCCCAAGTCCTTTCATTGCCGTCCCCCTCATGTCTCCTTTGTTTAACCTCAGGGTGCTCTTCCTTGTAATCTCCAGGAGGCTGGGTAGGTAATTAGCTTTTGCTGAAGGGCTGCTTTGCAGTGGCATCACAGGTTCACTTCCTCAGTCTCTTTTAAAGTGCTTCTGCCCCATCCTGCCACTCCCCTCCCAGCCAGAATGACAAGCCACATCACCACTGGGCTTTGGCATCGCTTGCTGCTCTCTGTAAACTTGTGAACTCCTTCCCCAGCTGTGAACTTTCCCCCCCAGTTAAACAGCCTTTCCCCGTTTCTCCCAACGCGCAGGTGCATAAAGCAAGGGAAGGGCACGGAGGGACTGGGAGTGGAGTGTGCAGTGCGGCTGAAGCCATGCATGTGATGGCGGGCAACGAGGGGAGGATAAACCCCATTTTTCTCACGTATTTATTAAGGAACAGTGTTAAAAAGGTATTAAAGCGTTTCACAATGCAGGCAGCAGCCCCCATCCAGGCTTTGGGGAGCTGAGGGGCCTAACGCCATTGACTTTAAATAAGAATATGTAGTTTATGGGAATTTGATGACTCATGGGTTATCTAAGTGAGATGCATGTCAGACAGGTTCTTACTCACTTTATGCCCCCTGTTCAGCTGCCCAGTGTGTGGCTTGCACAACAGCCACAGGTACCAAGGGCACTTCTCCCTCTCTGCTGCAGAGGGCTGCGGGATAACCCAGCCCGTGCCTTGCAGCACTCTGGCGACGTGTCTGTCGAGGCATGGGCACTGCAAGGCCAGCCCTGCTCACGTGTTCTGGATGTGGAAGGCACAAATAACTGCTGCTATAATTGACTGAAGAGAGGAAGGGGGACTGATGGCCGCTGAGGCAAACATCTGACATTACATTTAACTGAGGGCTGTGTGTCTTCTCAACTCTTCACTGCCACTGGGCAGCAAGGGATGTTTCCATCTGGGATAGTCATCTATGCTCTATTTCTAGCCATTTGAGGAGCAAAGTCACTTCTAGGGTGTGAGTGATCATTTTAGGCATCTTAGATGGGGACATCATGTTCTTGGACATCATTCTCAGATGAAATTAGTCATATAATACAGTACATTATTGATGAACTTTGTTGTTGTTTTTGAAGGAGGCTTCCTCTGAAGTGGTTGTCTACACTGGATATTTGTGTTTAGTCCGGTAAAGTAGATCTGGATCTTGCTCTTGTGCTGACCTCAGACTCGTGTGGTAAACCTGCCAAAAGCCACGCTGAAGATTTGTCTTTTGGTCAGTATGGCAGTTGCTCAAAATACCTCCAAGACAATGAAACTTAGGAGTGACTAGAAATCCAATCCCTTCGATAGAGAGGACAATCTATCCTTCTGTGCTTGATGCATAACCTCAGTTCTCTTCCAACTGTTAGCACGAAGCACAGCAAAGTACATAGAAGTACAGAAACGTGATTCTTCAGAAATCTTCCAAATGAGGACAGCCAGTTGAAAAATTCATCCTGTTGTGTCTTACCTTTGACAGGCTGCAGGAGATGGCAAGGACCCTGCAAAGAGCATGAGAGATGTTTTCCAAAAACAGCTTGTTAACTAACTTCAAAATGTTAACTGTAAATTACTTAAGATGCAGACAAAACTGGAGCAAGGTCAGTAGTCTCCCTTCTTGTCTTTGGAGCCCACAAGATTGAGGTTCCTCATGAGGATGAGTTTCTTAAATGTCTACCTCCCTTAAAGATATTTGTGACCTGATTCCACATCCTCCAGGAAGAGACATGTAGGATCTTTACTCCAGCTTCCACTTTTGATTTTGCTCCCATTTTATATTTTGAGGCTGATGAACAGAGGTAGTGACAGAAATGCTGTCACTGCACAGTCTGCCCACACTTCCCATGTTAATTCTCAGTTCTTCACATAACCAAAAGAAGTTGGTTACAGTCTCTGCACGTTACTAACTTGGTCAGCTTGCTGTTATCCTCCTCTCAGGATCATTTATACAACCTCTCTTTCCTCTCTTCTTCCCAGTAACTTCAAAACCCACTTGACTGATTGCAGTTAAATTTGATGGACAGCTGGTAATCTTAAAGATGGGAAGTTCTGTCAGTCTCATAAAAATCAGCAATCCAAATCAGTTGGGATAAGAGAGAAATCTAAATTAATGGTACCTATTAGGCATTAATAACTGTCTTCCATTCTAAGAATCTGTGTTTTCATAACCGATGCAACCATGATAGGTCTCACCTTTTGTGCAGCCAGGGAAACAGGGAAATATGGAAGAGTGAGTGGTCACAGGGACTGCCTCATCTCATGCTGGTCTGGAAGTGATTCAGTGGTGGGAAGATTTTTACCCTGCCTCCATCAACCACGCTGTTGCATCACAAGTAAATAAGTTTGCACTGGGAGGGATTATATTCTGCTGTTTTGGAGACTTGGCTAAGACTAGGTTTCCTAGGTATCGTGGAGAGCATATGCCTCAACACCTGATACTTCCATAAATCTGATATTAAGATGCATGTTTTAGATGCTCCATATTTATTGCTTGTGTTAGTTATTTAAGCCTCGATTGGAAAAGGTATTTAGGCACTTTTATCCTGTCACTCTTCCCTGAGAGCTGTCATTGGGGGTCTCAGGAGCAGACTGCTTTAACATGGGGAATTTTAAGAGGTTTTGTATTTGTTTCTGGGTTGGTTTCCTTTCCCTGTCTAGCATGAGCTGCCTAAACTCACAAGCATTGGCACCACAGCTAAAAAGAGCTGCCATAGGTACAGGCAAGACTTGCCAAAGCTTTGCGTATCTGGTTCTTCATCCCTCACCTGTGGCCAGTGCAAACCCTTGAAGTCTTATTTTTGCTGATGGCTGCAGCTCTGGGGAATCTTTTTGCTGATATATAGGATTTTTAGGGGATATTATTATATTAATTAAATGAAACTGGCACTGACATGAAAAGCTGTAATATGAAACCAGGGTGACTTCATTGTGTTGCCAAAAATATACGCTCTGATAAGGCTCACCCGTGAAAGCCAGTGAGGAATATGCATAGGTAGCACAGTGCTAACCCTATAAATCTTTGTAACTCCTGACAGTTAAGAGAAAGAGGAGCCTTACATCAAGATCCCACCTTTCCCTCCTAAGAGGACAGCACCTGGCCATGTTCAGTTCAGGTTCATCTATGAATGAATACATTAATCACCAGTGACAGATGCTCAACCACTCACAGCTCTTTTTTCTATATTTGCACGTGCAAACAGTCATTAACAAAGATTTCCGTCATTTTTGCCTCTGCTCTGTATGGTCACCTTGATCCCAAAACCCAACAGCCTGTACCCAGCAGTAAGGAGGAGCTGCCAGGCTGCCTGCTCAGAGTGCTCTTCACAATCTGCAACCTATGGGATCCTCTTGGCATCTCTGCATCTTGAAGGGTTGCAGTGGGCATGGCAGGGCCTTCACCATCCTCTGCTGCACTTGTATCCTAAAGATTCACAAACAGGATTTTCAGAAGCAGTTCAGTGACTTAAAAGCATCTGTTTTTATTGGATGCCAGTGGTATATGTGCTCCCACAGCACCTAGGTCCTTTGAAAGCTCTGTTCTCCAATTCAAGGCAGTCTATAAGCAAACATCTTTAGATCACTTCTCACCACAATTAGCAGTAATTAGCAAGAACACGTGTGTCACTGCCTTGCAGAAGCAGCTAGAAATTGCATTGCCCAGAGGCGGCATCAGCAGGATCAACACAATTCATCCTCTTTTTGGGCATGAAACTGTTAGGATCTCTTCAAGCCAGTGATCAGCCATCCCTTTCTCCCCTTGCTGCACCACCCAAGATTCAATATACCACCTTCTCTTTTCCCTGCTTGCTCACCCCTGTACCTGCATTAACACAAGTCTGGGCTTTGAGCACACCAAGACTTGAGTGGCTGTGTCACAGCTCTTCCCTGCCATGATGTGGCATCCCTACAGACACAGCTCCCACCCCTGTGTGGGGATGCAGCACTCAAGCAAGAAGGAGGGGGTGTGCAGGCCCTGCCCAGCACGATGCACCACCAAAGATATCTGTGGTATGAGATCGGTGACCTTCGTTTCCACTTCCTTTCTAGGTTTCCTGTTTGTAAGCAAAGGGAATCAACAGCGGGATGTTCTGCATGACTCACAAGTGGAACCCCCGTACAGATAAACAGCACTCACACTTTCATCTGGTTCTGTATGGGGCCAACCTGATCCATGAACTTTGCTGAGGGGGGTCAAGAGATGGGAACTAGAGGCTTGCTTTTTGAAAAGACATCAGAGAAGACACAGTGTGGCTCAGTCCTAACTCTTCCAAGAACAAAAATCAGCTGATCATACAACCACAGAACCACAGAATCATTTGGGTCTGAAGGGACCTTAAAGATTATCCGGTTGAACCTCCCTGCCATAAGCAGGAACATTTTTCACCAGACCAGGTTTCTCAAAACCTCACCCAACCTGGCCTTG
>VYZQ01040513.1:25990-37512 GCA_013400655.1 Mystacornis crossleyi | reverse complement strand
AGTTTGTATATACAACCGATATATCCCTGGGAGGCAAAGGGCCTGACAGAAAGAGCTCAGTGATGACTGACAACTTTCTGTTAATCAATGTCCAAATAAATAGTGTTTACTTTTGCCCCCCACTTCTCATACTACATTCACAGAAGTTATAAAAAGTCATTCCGTGTTCCTTGTTCAAGTACGAATAAACAGCAGAATTTGCAACTGCGGGGAATTCAAAGGAGCTTGTAAAAGTCATTCACTTTTTCTCTTTGGTCATTCACTCTTATCTTTTCCACATACAGAAACCTGAACTGCTACAAACCACAAATGTGGCTTCATCTATGCTGAAATATGATACTTCATATTTTAAAAAGTAATTGGTTTCCCTTCCACCACCGTCCTTATAAGAAGGGATCAAAAGTAAATAAAGACCTGAAAGACACAAAAGGAAGGAATTACTGTGCAGTGTGTTCTAAAATCTTTTACAGCCCACCACCCCCCCATATATTTTACATTCTGTCAAAAGATGTTTTCACTGGTTATGATTGCAAGCTAAAGAAGCCACTGTGACCAAACACACAGGTAAATCCATTTCAAATCCCAGCTTCTGCTAAACACAAACCTTCCTTGCACAGAAAATAAGCTCTGCTCCCCCTGAAGCCTACGTAAACACGCCAGTTCTGAACCCATCAGGACAGAATCACATAGTGAGTTAGAAGGGACCCAGCAGGATCATCGAGTCCAGCTCTCAGGTGAACGGCACACCAGGGAACCGAACCCACGACCTCGGCATTACAAACACCGCGCTCCGACCAACCCTGCCAATCTCAGGCTTTAATGGATTCATGATCCCAAATGTCACATATCCTCAAAATGAAAGCCACGAATGTGTCTGGTCTTGAGATTCTCAATAAAGAGCTATTGTATTGTGAAGTGTGTTATTATTGCTATATTAACACAGATCCTGGAAGACCAGTAAAGAACCCAAATTCAACTCCCTGTAAGGAAAAGGTCTTTCACAGTCACATGCACAACCACAGCAGGTTCAAACAGGAAACAATTCCTAGATACCAGGCCCTAAACCTTAAAGTAGGAATATCAATGTAATTTTACAAGAGGCACCATATTCTGTATTTATGGTTCAAACGCTACGGTATTTAAGTAGTACAGTCCAGAATTACCCAAAGTTCTATTGCACAGTGTTCTACAATTCTTCTATAAATATTAACGAAAATGCCAGACAGTGACTTGGAAGGTCTCCAGAGTTAGGACAACAGCTCTTACAACTAAAGAAGAGGCTGATGTCCAAGCTGTGCGAAGGAAGAAACAAGATGAGATTTCATACAAGCCAAAAGAGACATCTGAACAAACTTCTCAACAGCTTCCGTGGTTACTGGACAAACAGCAGCCAAAGCTATTCCCTAATCAGTTCCTTATACACTTCTGAACGAATTTCCTTACCACAGCATCAGCTAAGAATTGTACATCTACCTAAATGTACGCTTCAAAATGCTTCTGAAATTATCAAAATAGGCTTTAATAGGCAACAAAAAGGAACATTTCCCAGATCTCTCCTGGTACCATCAAGCCTCAGAAATCCACCATTTACAGCAGGTAGAAAACTCTAACAGGGGGCAATGAAAGGTGGATATAATCTAGAAAAGAAATGCATTTTTTCTGAACAAGCTCAAAAATAATGACGGAGAGGAAGACTGACTAGGTAACTGACAGATCACCTTGATCTAAGCTTTCTAACTTGATTTCAATATTGCAAAATACTTCTTCCAACAGGCCTGTAGCTCTTATTCACTCTTTCAGCAGTTTGTATTTCTTGTATTATAAACACTTCATTGTAGATATTTTTACTACTATACTAGAATGATGCTTAAGAATGAGTGTATCAGTGAGAATGTCAATTCAGTAGACAGAAATGTTTAAGCCCTGTGTCTCTGAAGGTCTAGCATGGAAGTACTAAAATACAGGTCCACATGAAGACAAAAATCATAATCTTTTTTCCTTATTCTTTTCTCCAATTCAAAAGTATATTCTGGTTTTGATTTTCTATGAATTTTCCTACCTTTGAAATCACTTTTTCATAAAAAGATAATGGGTAATGTTAGTAAAAGGAGAGAATAAACAGTAAACTTTTAATTAAATAAATACTTCGGTTTAACAAAGAATCTTGTCCACATGACTTCAAATAAAATTCTGACATTTCTTATGCTGCATTACTATCTTATTTGTGAAATGCAGAACATTGCTGACATCTACATGAGTAAGGAATACCATTTGTTATAAACATAAGCAGCATTAGTATCTTCTGAACAACTTCCATGTCAAACTTTCCAGATTCATTCCATTCTTTCCTGCTATTTCCATTTTTAATAATTCTACTGTGAATTTCCAAAATGCATTTTAGAAGTGGCTTCAGGTAAANCCTCCCTCCCTTTAGGCTACAGTTTCACAGCCTAGTCGAACTAGGTCAGTCCTGCCACAACTCTGTCTTCAGCCCTCTGGTTTGTTCTAGCACTAGAACTTGACTGATCCTATGTTAAACCAGCTCAGAAGCTAAGCCAGCAGAAGTTATTTACTTCTGTGAATATACAAAAAATTTCACTGGGCCAGTTTAAATTCACCAACACTCCAAGACCAGTCTCCTTGGAAATCACACTGAGATCCCTAAATCATTTTGCCATCACCCCTTTCCTTGTTCACCTGACAGGGAGCGATACAGAGAACAAAATAAACCAAAATCCCAACCAGAGACGTGTGTCTGCTTCTTGTGGCCAACCAGCACAAGAAGCAGACACAATGCTCACTGTGGAGGCAATTCCATCACTTCAAAGGAGAGTTTTCAAACTCTGCAGTTACCACAGCAGCTGATAAAAGCCATCAGTGACAGCCAGACCACACCTTTACAGCTTCTGAACATTTGATCAGTCCTTCATCCACTACATCCCACAGTGTCTCAAGTTTCAGCGGCATTCCAGAAACTTGACATAAGTTCAGGCACACACGGACTATTTTTACTCTCTCTTTTCTCTCACTATTTTGTCCCCTGCCTCCCCATGTTTAAAAGTCATTTGTTTTTACATTGGATCGTAAGACTGCCAGAAGAAAGCATCCCAGTTTCACAGTCTTAATAGTACTACAGCACTGCGAGTACCTGACTGACAGAAGCTTTTAGGGATAAGGTTCAGGGACCCAAGCGACAGAATCCAAATGAAAACTGCTGGAAATCAATTCTTAAGCAAAGAAAGTAAAGCTCTACTTGATTCTTCACTGCAGTAAGTCACACCTAAACTGAGCTCTTATTTAAAACATAATATACATTTCATACATACATATATGGTATAATATACATTCATACTGTATATTGCATGACTGACATGTTTCATAAAGTATTCAAATGAAGCTTTACAAATAAGAATTCAACACAAAGTTTTTAAAAAGCACATATTCTGTCTCCACTGTAACACACAAATATTTTTCTTACATACTCTGAATCTACAAAATAGATGCAAGATATAAGATACTTTTTGAGTGCTACAATTGCTTGTAAGTTCTTACACACCCATTTCATAATTTTTCATGTTCTGGTAGAGTGTTTAAATGTTTTTCCCTACTTCTGCAGTTCGAATATCAAACCAAATCTTAATTCAGAACAAAATAAAACTTGCATAATAAGGATTAGAAAATTATCTTGATGAAAAAGGGCTTTGATATATTGTAGCCTTGCTTTATGTAAATCCACTGTCCCTAAGAATAACAAACACAACGGTAATTCTGAAAAAATGCAAAGAAATAAACCTACTGTTCCTAAAAATTAAGTTTAGCATGTTTCCCCCATATACCCTATTAACTAAATTTCATTAGTTAAATTCCTTTCACTTGCAAAACAGGCTTCTGAAAGGGAATCAATGTGGTACTGACTTCAAGGCCCAAGGAACGAGCACTCTTCTGTTCTTTATGAAAACTGCAAGCTACAGAGCTCATAGACAAAACTGAATACTTGCATTTCTGCTGAAATGCAACTGGAAAGCCAACTGAACAGATGTCAGTCTAACTCCTAATCAGAAAATCTCCAAAGTAGAGACAATAGAGTCACCAGAGGAGGACAACACAGCAGAATAATTAATGGCTTCTCAAGAAAAACAAAAAAAAAAACACTTTTAAAGGACATCTTTTCAGGCTTTAAGCTTTCATGGCAAAGCTGTTTGGCCAGGTGAGGAAGCTAGAACTCACAGATTGGACACTAAGAAGCCATTCCAGTCCTTGCAGAACAGCAGGAAGAGAGGCAATGACTCACTAGAAGCTTTCTTGGTGCTCAGTGCTACAGGAAGAGAAGAAGCACAGCAGTTCAAAGAAAAATCCGCCAAAGCTGCTCTGCAGAGCATTCCCATTATTCTCTGTTAGTCCTCAGACGTGAACATCTTGTATAGCAGACAAAACCACATTGAGTTTCATTAGTATACAAGTACCCATTATCAATCAGAAATAGTAGATTTGGCAGTTTCAATCATAAGGACTATTTTAAGGAAAAATTGAGTAAGAATGAGAAGGAATGGACTTCTGAGAGCTGAAGTTGAGCTATGTTTGAATGGAACCAGAAAGCTGTTGAATTTGAGCATTTTGATAGCCAAGAGAGAAACTCCAGAGAGTGACACAATCCGCTGCTGCAAAAATATTCTTTAGACATAGGGTGGATGCTCCAGAATAAAATTACTGCACTGCAATTGCATCTAAGTACAAGTTACTTTTATCTAGTTTGATTGAAAAGCCTCAATCTACACATGATTTGAAATATATTTGTACAATAATAGACACACAGCTAGACAGCTTACAAATTTAATACTCAAGTCTCATTGGTGCAGCTTTTTCAAACATCACAGTGATTGTAAAGTGAAGTTCTTCCAAATTAAAAGGGCTTCGGTTATACTATTAATGGAAATACTTAGATTCTTTAAATTATCTTAATTCATCTATTTGCATGTATGACTACAGTCTTCAACTGAACTACAGCCTTTTCAGCTGAGAAAAGAAATATACTTCTTAAAGGACCAGTTAAATTTAGTATTTCACTGTATTAAAGAATGCATTGACGAGAACACTCTTCAAACTCAACTCTAAAAAGCAATCTTTATCAAGGTTAACGTGAAAAAAGCACACAAGAAAAGTATTTACATTCCAAATTCTTTCACAGCATGGAGTCTAAAGGTATCATCTTTTTTTCTTCCCTTCAACTATGGACCTAAAGATAGAAGAACTAAGATATAATGTATATGCTAATTCTAGATGCTTAACTTAATAATATTTAGAATCTGATTTTGCAGACTTCTTAGTCTTACATAGCATTCACAAGCAGAATTACCAGCTGACTTCAGAAGTAGACCTGAAAGACAAGCAGAGCAGCAAATAAAATATCTGGTCCTGAGCCCTCATCAGAGCCATGTCTGCCTGGCCCTCAATCTTCCCAAACCACTGTAAGTTCATGTAAGACCAGTTGCTTCGGGAGTCACATCAATTTTCTACTTTGAAGTACATGGACAGTACATCTACTTAAAAGAACAAAAAATCAAGTTTCCAAAATAGGGTTAACAAATATATTTTCTGGCTAACAAAATTTTCCCAAGAGAATTTAAACAGGTCAAACATACAGCATATGTAGGATTTTGACCCAAATACTTCATCTGATAAAGTTCTAAGCGACTACACAGTGCTAGACAAATGCAAAAACAACCTTCATTTCTTCAGGATTTGACTAAGATGTGTGAAATTTAATAATAGGTATCAACTTGAGCTTTGGCCAGGCCTCCAACAGACAAGGTGTACATGTAAGTAATTTGCAGTTCTCTTAGAAAGTATCTGTGTGTTTCATGCCAGAGCTATCATCAGTGCAGGAGCTGTGCAGAAACAAAGAGGTGCATCCTGATGAAGGCAGCAGAGTTCATTTAGTCCTAGATACTGTAAAAGCCGCTTGGGTATCTCTCTTAACTCAATGCAATGAAAAGTCATTGTTTTCAAGGCTCATTACCAGAATCCTCTACAGAGCAAGGCACCTAAGAGACTATTATTTAAAATCACCTGCAGCTGTCAGATGTCATTCCAGGACTTTTTAAAAATATAAAATTCCTGATATTCTACAAGTGATAAGGAAGTATGGCCTGAAATCTGAATCAACCTTTATGGTCATTAAGAAAGATCTAAGAGATGACAGTTCTTTAGGAATGTGTTCCCTAAACATACTCTCAAAATCAGGTTTGTTCCATTGCCAGCAGATCCACTGACAGCTCCATGTATATCAGATATGTACCAGACAAATAACACTCCACCTTGACACAGAACTTAGAATCCTGGGAAGATGATAGGTCCATAAAAGGTATAAAAGCAGCTTTAGAATTTGGTGGGATCAAACTAAAGGAACTTAAAATCAACACTGGTTAGCCCAACTCTAAACAAGACTGTTCCAGAGACCTCCAAAATACAGCTCTTCTTAAATTGACTATATATCAAGGCCAGTTACAAAGCAATAGACAAGTCATACAATAAATAAGCCAAATTTCAGGCAAGGCAAGATATATAGCAGTCCTACCTTGTGAGCTCAGCTTCACAGCACTGCTGTGTTCTTCACAGACTAGCCCTATCAGCAGAGCCTTTGGGCTAAAACCATCATTTAAGTTTGCTCAGTAACTAACACAGCAATAGTTCAGGCTTCTAAATATTTATAGTTATGTATACTGATATGTTTCAACATCTGAAGACTTTGAAATAACTCTACATTATTCCAGAGGCATGTATAAAGTAACAATGCATCTAGTCAGGTCACAGCTCTAAAGGCAGTAGTACAAAACTAGCACTGTTAACCATTTGGAATACATCTCAGCAACTAATTTAGAGGCTGAGGTAGTCCTAATTAGAGACATTCTTAAAAGAAATCAAGTCAGGCAGGTTTGAGAGCTGACTGTATGACGTGACAGACTTAATCAACATGTTGATCTGCAATGTCTTTTGCTTTCCAAGGATAAGGCCTAACATGAAGCTCTATGTAAACTACTCAGTGTTACTGTGGAATCCTAAGAAGAAATACATTATATTGAGCTTTATGTCTAGGGGAGGCATGAAGGAGGACAGAGGGAATCAATTACTTATAAATGCATTGTAACTTCAAATTCTGTGGTCATTGTGAATCCCAGGAGGAATTCCTGTACTTTGTACGTGGATGAACATGGTGGAGTTTCACCAACCTCCTGAAGAGAGCTCTAAAAGAGCACTTTTACCTCTTTGGGGCTGCATTACCAAACCTAGCCTAGGTCCTGGAGAACTGAAAACTTCCTGGTAATTGTTAAACAAGACAACTGATAGAGTCACACTGGAAGAAACAACCTTGAAGCAGCAACATGCTGTATGTATGCTAAGCAGGTGATTTGCTGTTGCAAGACATTCCATAAAATAACTATGTAATCCACTTGGTGCCAGTAAAATAATAATTGCCTGTATGTCCTTAAACACAGCCACAAGCAGATCTGACTTTTTTGATCTTAAGTGCATCCCAGTGCTACAACCCAAGGTGGTAAAAGAGAACTTTCCAGATGAACATGCAGAGAATGCATCCCAAGGTAACTCGTAATAATAGCTTTCTCAAGAGCAGGCTTCCTTTTTTGTGGTCACTCTAGTTATTACAGTTTTCACAGGTCTAGAATATGAAAAACTTCCTTTACTCTTACTTAGCTACAGAATGTAAAAGAAATATAATATAATCTTCCATAGCTCCCAATCTGAGAAGTGTCTCTGAAAAGGAATAACAGAAAAGGAAGGATAGAATTTTATGGGGACAGAATACCTAAGGTCATCAATACTAAGTATCTACCATCCAAAATTTAACTAAAACATTCACTAATCCTTACTGGGTGCAAACATTTTAAAGCACTGAAAAAAACAGACCATTTATAAATAAATTAAAGTGGAAAATACCAAGCAGTTTAGAAACTAAGAATATACTTCTCATACTTGGCAGCAAGAGGAGGCAAAGAGAATTGTCCAGCCTTTACCTAAGAAGATCATGGTACATCCAACAGACACATCTGTCCCCAAGAGAGATGTAATGATGGAAAAAAGAAAAGAGAGAGGAGAAGTCTGATCTACTGCGTACTCAGACGGGATCTCTATGAAACCTACACTGACTCACACTTCAAGACACAGAGCTAAATGAAAAGATAAGCAGGGATCCATAGATCTGCAGTAGAACTGCAGAAAGTTTAGAGCTAGGTACCTGAAGGTGCTTGTGAACACACAGCATACCTCAATCTGTGAGAGTTACCTTTCTTGTAACAACGGGATTTTTTAGTCGACACAGAAACAGCCCACTGCTGCAAGTGGCAGTGGATAACACCTCAGTCCCTTTGATGTAAGTCATACCAGAAGGCAACGCTCTGTGTCAGTGGAGCCACTGGTTGCCATAACTACCAAGAAATACACAGCCAACATCACTGCAAAAGGCCATTAAACAAAATCTTTAACGTGGCTTTTTGTCTTTGAGGATATGCAACCCTTGATGGAGGTATTATTCTTGTTGTACTGTAATGCAGCACTAAAACATCTGCTTCCGAAATGATTAATTTAACAAATAAGTCAACACACAGTGAGACGTGCCCTGAAACAGGACACGGCAGAACACAACAGCCAAAGTGCTGAGGCTCTCTAATATATCAGGTAATTGTCTAGGGACTGAGAGGGGAATCAGAACAAGACAGCCATAGAAACCAAATGGTGCTCACCAGTAACAGATTATTGACTACTTACACTCTTACAATAACCATATGCCATATTGCTTTCTTCAAGTTTATTTCATAAACTATCAGTTTCATTATAATAAAAGACCATCTACCAACCAAAAAATACTCCAGTCTGAATTTTCCCGTCTAACTGCATGGGGATTTTTTTAATCCAACAGATGAACTCATTTGAACTATGAGCATATGTCTACTCAAAACGCTTTAGAACTGAAGATTTTGCCTTCTTCAGAACACTATTAATTACCTCTGAAGGACCTGCTAAATTTCATTTGCAAATAGCTAGATACCATATGGGAGACAACTATATCTGACATACCAATGGATTTTAAAATCTATTCAACCTTGCCACAAGTAGAATTTTTAATACTTTCATAAGCACCTACATTTACAAACTTGAATATTTTCTAACGTCTGCACTACATTCTAGTAGATCAAACCAACTGCAATTAACTTAAACATCAAAACCACTGAAATCTGCATGGAAATCAAAAGGTTCAAAAATGTGACAATCTGATTTTTTTAAAACAAACGAGAATTATGCAAGGTACCTAAAGCAAATCAAGGTACCTAAGGTAAATCGGCATCCATCCATTACGCTATATTCCAGCTTCTTTTTATAATGAAGCAGAAATTTAAAAAAACTAACACTCAGGTATCCATATAAAGCAAATTATATCTTTAATTAGTACAAGATTAACACACACCCATCCTCATCCTCCAGAGCAAACCATCTCTAGATTTACATTATCCATCCTAAAGGCAATGAAAAGATATTCCAGACTCTAAACTGAAGAGATTTCCTTTATAGCAGATCAGTTAACTAAGACTTCATGAGAAGTATTTTTTGAGCTGCATCAAAAAAATAAACTCTGAATATGGAGACCAGCTAACAAGAACAGAAACTACAGAACGTTACTACGCTATTCATGTACAGCATCTACACAAAATTTTATCTGAGCAGACAGATGGTAGATGAAGTTTGTAAGTAGGCTCCACATTTGATTCTCTTGCTATTAATAGAAGCCTAGGCTGTAGTGGCCAAGGTTATATCAGGCTAGAGACACTCCAGTTTTCTAAGTCCACCATGAAGGCCCCGTAACTTTAACGTGCGAAGCATTACCTTTGCAACTGTGCAGTTCATTTTCATACACAAAGTTAAAACACTATCTGAACATCCTGCATTGTAGCAATTCAAGTCAATAGGTAAAACTCTCCGTGTGTTTGCACACATTAATGGTTTTACATTGGTTTAAGCTTAATTTACCCTGACTTGAGCAGCAAACAAAGTTTCTAGTTCACTTAATTGCAATGGCTTAACATCAGTTCTTATCTACATAAGCAGAAGTGACTTTATGTTAAATGCAGACACCCCATATGCTGTCATATACTGTCCTTATATGTCCAAGAGGACTGGAAAATCTACTGGTCAACACTGAGAGTTGTTTCTGAACAAATATGATGTAATTCTTTAGTGACCAAAACTCCTGAAGGGACCTACCTCACATAGAAGACAATTTACTCTCAAATTCTACCATTAAAGGTAGTAAGTAGGGTACATAGAAATGAGAAGACTGTTACTCCCTTGGGGTTTGCATCTGTTTACACTGCAAATTTAAGAGCACTTTAAATTTCTTCTTTATTAAACGAGCTTTCTTCAAGAAGAAAACTGTTTAAAATAAGAAAACATGACTGGGAAAGCTATACACTCCAGGATGAGAGCAGCATCACAAGTCATTACAATATTCACCCAAAAGTAGTTCAGTTTGTGTCTGCTCTTTTAAAATCCTGCCACTACGAGGAGCCCTAAGTCTATTCCACAATGAACAGTAGAAGAAGTAGTATTAATTTTTTTTCCTACTTCTCAAGATCAAGGGAAACTCTCACTTCAGTGATGCTGAGGAAAGCAGAATCACCACAAGTTGAAGAAGAACCGATAAAGAAAGAATCACTTCAGCAGTAGCCACTTGAAACCACTGAAGATTACTGAAAACAAAAGGAGGAAAAAAAATTCTGCCACTGGAGGAAGTCTACCCATAAGAAAAGATTCCACCAAAAAATAATGAATAAATGATGAAGGCAGATAACAAGAGAAAGAAAAGGTGAGAAAAGCATAAGAAGCAAAAACTGAAGCCACCTCAAGGCCTACAGCAGGAGAATGATGATTACAGATGCAAAGAATCAGAGTCAAGGCAACAACATAGGCAACAACATTCAAGAAACAGAAAAAGCAGAATTAATGAAATCTCTAAGTAGAAGTGCAAAAAGATAAGGAATCTTAAGATGCTAAGTGAGTGATACAGAATTATAGACTGTAAATTTACCAATACAAGAAGAGAACCAAGGAAAATTTTTTAAAATTCCTGTATGTTCCTAGTGTTTTCTGCTAGGTATGCCACAACTTAGGATTCACCAGCACACCATCTCACCCAGGCTAGGACAGTCAAGACAGACTATTCCAGAAAGCCTGTCAGAAGAGAATCCTCATTTAAGCACTCCAAACAGTCATCTAGCGAAGTCTTTAGCTCGCTGGTGAATCAATAGGAACACAAGGAGCTCCAAAAGACACTCGGTCGTAGAATCTGAAGTTTACTGCCTAGGTATCACCTTCACCCGGTAACTGGTTGACTGCTCTTCCCTTCCATCATTGAGTACATATGGGAACAAAGGAGGGTTTAATGAGGTACCCGGTTCCTCTTCTTCTGACCAGGCACTTCAGACTTGCCTCCAGTAGGTCAGAATACAAAAGAC
>VYZQ01040513.1:12238-25573 GCA_013400655.1 Mystacornis crossleyi | reverse complement strand
ACCCCCGCTCCCCGCCCCGCGGCGCCGCCCTCTCGCGATAGCCGCGGCACCGGCGCCCTGCCCGCCGCCCGCGCCCCCCTCCCGACACCGCCTCTCCCCTCCCCTGACACCACCCTCCTCTTCCTCCGCCCCTGCCCTCCCGCCACCCTCCCAGCGCGCAGGTGCGCGCCCCGCTCTGCCGACGCACAAAATGTCGCTGCCCGCCGGCCCAAAACTTCACGTCCGTACCGGGGTCCCGGCAGCCGCGGGGAGGGCGCACCTGGGCCGGTCGGCGGCCCCGACGGCAGCGGAGCCCGTTTGTTACCGAGCCGTGCCTGCAGCGAAGCGGCTGCCATGAGACGCCCTGCTGCTCCCGGTGTGTCCTGGCCACAAGGGTCACGCCGGGCTCAGGTGGTGGCGGCTTTGAGGGCAGGAGCAACTGCGGGCAATGTAGGAGGCACTCTGAGGCTTCGGGCCGGCGGTTCTGCGCTCGCTGCCATCAAACGGCCCCACTGGGGGTGCAGAGCAGCGCCGGGCTCCGACAGCAGCACCGCAGCCCGGGGTGTCCGCACAGCCGCGCCCCCAGGTACCAGCGTGCGGCTGCCTGAGCGCTCCCACCAGGAGAGAACGCATTTAGATGCGAGTTACCGTGTTTCATACACCGATCGGCGGTTTTAAACCTCGATAAATAGATTCTCAACTGTGCAGTGGAAAACCTTATACAAAAAAATCTATTCCTAAACGAGAGTAACCTTCTACCCGACAGCTACGGGCCCCAAGGCAGCTGCCTCTCTTCTGGCTTTGCCCGTGTTTTCTATGGCTGCCTGTCTGCTGGCGGCTTGTTGAGGTTCCAGGTGAATGTTACTCTTCTCTCAACGACCGCTTTTCCCACTCCGGCAGAAATCCAGTTCCTTGCTCTGTCCCTAAGGGCACTCAGGAGCGGGACCCGAGGAAGGCCGGTCTGCCAGGTGTGTCGTCCGGCGCTTTCTCAGGCACCGTGCAGCGGTGACACGTAAGGCTGCAATAAAATGTCTCGTGTTTACAATACACGAGACCAAAGCTCACGCTCGTTAACGAAACACGGAGAAGTTCCCTTGCCTGTCATTCCCCCAGGTGCCCGTCAGCCCGGGAAGGGGCGGGCCGGGGGCGGGCAGTGCGCGCCGGGGGCGGGCGGCGCGTCGGAAGTGCGCGGCNTGCTACTGCATTGTCTCCTTTGAAGGCTTTACAGTAAAAATAGTTAAGAAAGTATATCCAACAGGAATGTGTTTAGTAGTATACTGGTAATGTACAATCCAAAAATCAAATAAACCTAATTTAAAGATAATGATGTGGTAGAAGCAATCTTAATCTGTAACTGTAGAAGCTGTAACAGGGTTATGTCATGACCCACAAAACCAGTGAAAGTGTATATACCGACACTCATCCATAGCTTAATTATGCTCTTTCCAGATTTTTTATTCTTCTGTTGTTTTTCCCCCCAAAAAAGTTTGAAGGCATACTTTTTCCACAAGCAATACTCAGAGCTCAGAGACTCAATTACTATGGGTAATCTCTCCACCAAAGATCCGCAGTTTGTAACTCGACAAAATGTTTTTGACTCTTCACATATAAACGAAAGAAAATTAGAGGCAGTGAGAACATCAGTTTAACTAAAGGGGTTTTCAAATGTAAGGTTAAGTTTTCTGAAGGCAGAAACAGCTTTTCTTGATTAGTCACGTGCATATTTGATATTATTGACCTGTTTTGTTTGGGTTTTTTTCCCCCAGCATGTATGCTTTATACAATTCACAACACTTTTGATGATATTGAAAACAAAACAATTGCAGATTTAGGATGTGGCTGTGGCATGCTCAGCATTGGAAGTGCATTGTTAGGAGCAGGGTAAGTATTTAATATTAAGTTCTGGTTATATATTTTTCTGGCCTAGAAGAGTAGAAAGTAAGATTAAAACATAGCAATGCTGAAGTAAACCATTTCAGGTATATAATGTGGTGCAAAATCAGGCTATTTACCAAGTTTTGACCGTCAATAACCACACTGTGAAAGTGATGGACAGTTGTCATAAATTTGGAAGTCATTTGCTTTCTCCTGAAGCATTAAATGAACACATGAAACTTCCTTAACAAAATTTAGATTTACACTTGAGGAAGGGCAACAGAAGTACTTGAATTTTTATCAGCACTGAATTTGTAATGTATGCTGGTCACATTTCCTAGGTAAAACAAGTTGTGTACACAGATCCCTTACTGTAGGATTTAAACACCATTTTAGTTTGTTGGAGACTAACACGTGACACTTTCCTTTTTTTTAATAGATTCTGTGTGGGGCTTGACATAGATGCAGATGCACTGGCAATATTTGATAGCAATATTGAAGATTTTGAGCTCACAAATGTCAACATGGTTCAGTGTGATATCTGTTGTTTATCTGACAGCATGTCTGATACTTTTGACACAGTTATTATGAACCCTCCGTTTGGTACCAAGCATAACAAAGGTAGGTAACTGTGAAAGTCAGTTAGAAATTACTACAAACAAAACAGCAAGGCAAATGCTCTTAATGGAACATCTCCCTTATTAGTTATGTATTCTAATTACTTAGTGTTTTGTTCATCTAGAGTCAGCTTCCTAAGATTAACAATTTCAGCACTGTAACTAACAGTCACTGGGGCTTGAAATAAACAATATTTCACATCCCTATCATTTTTATTTTATCAAAAGCAATTGGGTATGTTTTAGAAATACTTTCTGTACCTTAATGGATTCAGTGCTGTTTCTCAAGTAGCTATTACACCAGAAAAAAATTAGGCAGATGTTTGAGCTTCCATGTAACAATTCTAATAATTTCATCATTCTTTTAGGAATTGATATGATTTTTCTGAAGACTGCTCTACAAATGGCAAAAACAGCTGTATATTCCCTTCACAAAACTTCAACACGGCAGGTAAGTTCTTCATTTTAGCAGGGCAAGAATTAACCAGACAATAAAATAGTTGGCTATATAGATGTCTGTAGCTTCACTGATTTGCTGACTACTTTGTGGGGTATGGTTGGAGTAAATACTAATTATGTCAAATAACTGCAGTCTCACATCAAGAGAACTATGTGATATAATGCTTCAGCTTGAAAATCAAAAGCACAAGAGACTTACTAAGTACAGGGGTATAGATGTTTATAAACCAGATAATTTTAAAAGCTCATTTCTACACTATCTACTATTGTAGCACATTCAAAAGAAAGCAGCAGAATGGGAAGTGAAGATGGAAATCTTAGCAGGTAATATTTATTTATTGTTAACAGAAAAAACCCAAATAAAAACCTTTTGTTTGGGATAATATCTGTAACACTACTAGCCAGTCATAACAGCATGAGATAAATTTAACTGTGGTTTAACACAGAAATGGTACAGGTCGTTCTCATTTTAGCAGACTTTTTTTTTTAATTTTAAAAATTTTTTGCTACCTGGCTAGAATACAAACAGGCACTTAATAAAGCTCTGAGGAATACATCTTGTGTGCACAATTAGGTTTGTTCCTGGACTAGATTTTGTCTTCAAGCAGAAGTTACCTCCTTTCCTGCTTCAAAGGGAGTGTTGCTGAAAAAGAAAAGCGAAGCACAGGTCAGTTCTCACACACAAAACAAGCATCCTGTCCTTATTCACCTTAATATTTTTGACAGTTCACTATCTTCCCAGTTTTCAATACCACTGGCCAGATGCTTTTTACAGTCATAGAACTTGAGATGTGAAGTTGCTCAAGTGCTTGAAACACAAGTGCATTTCAGCCATCCCCTTAACTGTCTTATGGGGACAGCTTCAATGTTTAGTCATCATCTAGTGCCGAGATAAAACAGGTATGACAGGCCACAACAGATGCAGACGTTAGGAACAGAAGTACATGGCTGTAGGGTTTAAGTGGCTGATCATCACTCTAGTCTAACACGTGTTCTTTCTACTGTTCACAGAACTTAGGTTTGACTTACCAGCATCGTACAAGTTCCATAAGAAGAAATCAGTAAGTATAAAACCTAACAAAACTGAGAAAATACTGAGGTAAATAAACTCTCCTAATGAAATTTAAGTTTTAGGGCCATATGTACAGGATGAAGAATGCTCATAGCCATTCAGTCACATCATTCCTGTTACAACATTTTGTAGCTGAACAGGGAAGGGAATCATGGTAGTGCCAGTCAAAGCTATACGCAAAGGTTAAAGCCAGCACTGCAATTAGATGTGATGAAGCTGAGGGTGGCCTCCTTGACTCAATTCCTACTGGCTTTTGCTCAATCCTATCTGCAGCTGGGATTTCAACTGAAGGAGGTGCTGAAGGCCCCAGTAACAAGGATGTTAGAGCAGTAGCATTATTTCAGTGATCTCTGCAATCCTGCAAACAGCCACAGAGCCAGCCTGGGGGCAGCAGGAGCAACTTGTGCACTTCATCCCACTGTTAAAAGATACAGTGGGGACACTACAGTATGGCAGCCTAAGCCCACAGCAAGTTCCTGGGAACTGCATGCTGGCCTGGAAGCCATGTATCCCCATCCCTTCCCATAAGGGAACAGGAGAGGAGACCGAGCAACAGGTGAAGACTCTTAGGTATGGTGAGGAGCAGAGAACAGAAGCTTTAATCAGCTGTACCTATGCTCTTGGTGACTTAAAATTATTTAAGTCTGTCCTCATCTTTGCTACTTCACAATTGAAACATTATACTACATTAACCAGGCTTCAGTAGAAAACAGTTTTAAGTTCTGAATTTATTACCAGCTGCTATTAAACATAACCACAAGATTACAAACTCCAAAACCTTTTACATTTGAATGAGATGCCAGAAAAATTGAAAAGATCTGACAGTATAAACAAAACTATAAATAGAAAAGTTTTCCAGGGTTTTATGTTAGGAGTAAGCATGCTTCTTAAACAAAAAAAGAAAGCTGTAACCCAATAAAATGAAGATTTTCTCTAATTGTAGGTTGACATTGAAGTGGATTTCATTAGATTTTCTGCCAAGAAAGTCCTGAATTGAGGCATGTCTTTAAAACCTATTGAAAATGGAACAATAAAACCACTAATTTTTTAAATTATTTTATTTATTTGAGTATTACTGATTGCCATCTCCATTTTCTGTTTTCAGTTGTTTTGGTGCAGGTTCTTCCTTTTCTGTTTCCTCTAATGGTCTCTTCTTGGGACTTGCTGGTTCTGCAAGAATGAATATGTAGTTATGTAGGGTAAAGGAAAGCTTTACCTGAAATCTTCTGAAAAAACCCAAGCCCTTCCCACCATGTAAGTTTGAGTCCCAGTTATGTACAGCCACAGCTACACTAGAGGGTTTGCTTATTACTGTGACTAAAGCTTTTAGATGTTCTAAAATACATTTAAAGAGCTCCATCTCTGTCTAACTCCACAGCAGGGCAGGTAAGAAAATGAAGAAGTAGAATCTACCAGGCATAGGGTTCACTGGCTTTTAGTTAAGCAGGTGCTATATATAATGAACTGAAGCTGAACTCTTCCTCTGCTCCAAGCTAAATACTGACAGGCAGAACTATTACATCTTCCCATATCCTTAAGGGGGGGAAAAAAAGCACCACTGAAGAGACTGGGTCTGTACAGCTGTGTGATGTTGCTGACAACCATTACCTTTCAATGCATAATGTTTCAAACAGCCGTTCAGTCTAGTCTAGTCATTACCTTAATGAGCTTTTTGGACAGTTATGGAAGGAATCGAGTACAAGACTCTTAAGATTACTGACACTGACAGGAGGGCAGAAATGCTACAGTGCAGATCCAAATCTGAAACCCTTGTGAGAAACACGAGGACATGGAGCTACTTTCTGTGAAAGTACTGAATAAGCTGCATCAAGTGCACAGAATGACATACCTGTTTTAGTATCATTTTCACCATCTTCTTCATCATTCTCGAACTTAATTTTCTTGCCCTGAAACTGTATTTTTCCTTTTTGTGCACCCTGAGGTATCTTCCCCCCTCTTCCTTTTCCTTTAACTTTGCGCCCTGCGGAGATACAAGATCAGGCCCTTTGTGTCATGTATCTTTGAACTGGCAAACTCCAGGGACTGCTTTACAGTTAACATCAGTTTGTAGTATATATTCACTACTTAAGAGTGAATTTCACACATCAATTCTAGGACACTAGAAAGGCTTAAAATAATAAAAGGAGAGAGAACCTTTTGTTTTCTGTTTCAGCAATTCCTGCTGATCTTCCAGTATTTTTTTCAGAGCTTCTTTCTCTGCATCTCCTTCTAGCACTTCCCATGAAACATCCTTGTTCCGGAGCTGCAAATTTCCATTATGTGCTGCTTTGGCTTTTTCCAGAGCTTCTTTGGCAATATCCTTAAACAGGATAATTCCCTAAAAAAGAAGAGTGGTATTTGCATTTTAATCTTACTGCCAAAACATTCAGCTAGAATGATGAACAACATATCCTGCTACGTCGCTCAGCAAATTCATTACTCGTGTATGATTGTACAACATGTCTGAACTGCAGCAAAGCCGTCAGACTGTCCTAATGAACATTCTCAGTTTTGACCTTATCAATGAACAAGGCTGGAACCTTTATCTGTTCTCTTGAAGAAAGTTAAAGGAATAATTTAATTTTCTAAATATTCTGCAATTTCACAAGATAGTAACTTACTTGATAACATAAAAGAACAAACATTTAATCATTCTTTTTCAAACTTCAGTAGAGAGAGCTTAAGTCCTTGTCTAAGATTACTCACCTCCTTTGCACCTCTGACAAAGTGTATCCACTTGATTTCTCCGTGACCAGAAAACACCTCATGGAGATCTTCTCTGCACGTTTGGTCATCTAGATCACCAGAAAACTTCAAAAGACATCCTGTCTTTTCTTCCAGAGACTTCTAAATTAAATTAAAAACCCCCACATTTTCATTGAAGAGTCAAGCTTGAATATTCATATTCCCCCCTTAATCCTATTAAACATGATAGTGATAAAAAGCAGTTGAAGTTATAGTACTTCAAGCATTTTTCCTACATAACTTAAAAAAAGGAGGGGGGACACACTGTACAAGACTTGGACATCAGCAGAACTAGGCTTTCTTTGCTTACTATGATACACTTCTGTGGAACTTAGGACTCCTTTCCCATAGGAATTACACTCTTTAAATTTTACGAAACAGCTTTCTGAAGGCTGATACCTCAGGTTGAAAATTTATATAATAAATTATCCTTAATGGATCCTTTAAACACCACAGAAGAACAATCATCTCAGTGGTGCATTCAGGATCACTCTGAACAGGCAAACATGCCTAATGTAAATTCAGGACATGAGCCTTTAAACAAAATTAGTCTATTGAAAATAAGATTAAAACACCAGGACACAACAGTCTTACTGTAAGTTAGTTGGAAAAGCTGAAGTGACTTTCTAGAAAGTGCTCTATGTTACAGCATTTCAAACAGAATATTCCATGTTAGCTCTACAAAATGTAGGTGATTCAAGAAACCCGTACCATTTCAGCATCTGCTGCTTGCTTCTGCTTTTCTTCTTTTTCCCTGTAGAAAAGTTAAATTAGTTATGAGTCAGTTCAAGCATGGTCAGGCAAGCAAAACACACACTTTGATTGACAATGACTTACTGTTTAGCTCTTGCTTTTGCTTCTACTTTGTTTTGTTTCCTTTCTTCATTCTTCTTTGTACAATACTCCTCCCTTCAACAGAATATAAGTTAATATAATTCAAAATATTCCGTTATAATTAGTTTGTAAGACTGCAGTAGACGTGAAACAGTTGAAGTTAATTTTTCCAAACTGACATGCTAAGTCTCCAAAAGGTACAGCTATCAATGGCTGTAGGACAGCATAGAAACTCTCAGTTCTCAGGTCAAGCCAGCTTCTTGTGTAAATCCACCCCTGACCACTGTTAGTTCATACATCAGTTAAGTGGACTTACTTGAAAAGTACTATCAGCTCTGTGTCTTTGTACTTTTGATTTGGTATCTCTGTGAACTTTTTAGCAGATTCAACACTATCAAAAACAGCAAATATTGAGCCCTGTTAAATGACAAGAGATATTGTTAGGGTAATTGAACAGAATTCCAGGGGGGATCCCTGCCCCAGGTCTAAATGTTCATCATTACCTTAAATGTTCTCTGCAATGTTCTCCTCATTTGAATATTTTCAACTGGACCTTTATCCTCAAGCCATTCTTTGATATCATCAAGAGTAGCATCTAGTGGAAAGCCTTTCTGCAAGACAGCAATGAGCTTCAATTATATGCCACAAACTGACTCTTAAAAATTATAACTTCTATAGTATGAGTTAATTCAAGCTTTAGTCAGATGGTTATTAGTCAAAGCCACGCAGGACAGCACAAAGTAAAGAAAAAATTACTTACAACATATACAGATCTGTTTTTAATTGCAGCCTTATACTGGTCATTTAATTCAGGAAGGGGTTTATTTGGAGATCTTCTGATTTTAGTTTTGTCCTCATTTATTTCCATTAAACCAGTCTTGGATTTTCTTAGTGCTTCTACAATAACTCCAAAATCTTTTGAAAGGCGACTTAACCTATTGAGTAGGCAGACACAGGTTATTACAAATACCCAGGCAAAGCTGAAGCCAGATGTTAAAACAGCAATGGAAATTGTACATGCACATGCACATCGGGAACACTTGGCCCCAAACAGATACAGGTAGCTGAAAGTTCCTCTTTTGTCCACATTAATTGTACTTTGTTTTACCTGTTGAATTTGATCATTACTTCTAAAGGTACCCAGCCATCATCTAGTTTGATCTGTTCCTTTAGAAACTTGTCTCTTGGTAGATTGTGATTGCCAAAATAGTACTGCAAAAAGGAAAGGGGCAGAGGGGAGGGAAGAGAGATGTGTCTTTAAATTTTCAGTCTTAAAAGCTCATTTTCATCTAACAGTTTACTGCGGTAGATTAAAACATACCAAAATTAATTAATCTGAACAATTAGGAATTCTGAGATTATTACTTCCTGCTTTAATGTGATACTTTGGCAGAAGTTAGCTGCAATGTGTAAGCTGTTAAAACAAACAAAACCACCAGAAACAAATCCCACAGAGCCCCAAAAAACCAACCCCACACCTAAGCAGTGGTTCATCCAATGGAATTAATGGGGCAAAGATAGATTGCAATTTTGTTTACGAAAGGAGCAAAGCTTATTCTGTTAACATGATAAGTATTCATCACCCTGATCAAGCTCTGCACAGTCAAAAGTCAAATTTGTCACCAACAGATCCAAGTTGTACTCCTTAGTTAAGGAATATGTATGCAAGAATATTGTATTTGCACACTGAAAAATCATACACACAGACTGGAATTTCTAGTTCTCAATTCAAGAAAACACCATAAGATAAAGAAATTAAAAAATCTTTAATTTTATTTAATTATTATGTTCTTATTCCAATCTTGTCCAGCATGGGAAGACAATTCAGTTCAAGACAAGACAAGTTAATCAGATTCTTTCCCTGACTAGCAGTCATCTAACAAAGGTAAAAGACTTGAAGCCATAATATAAATTGGAATATTTTCACCAGTATTGTAGTGCTTTAAAAAGTCAGTGCAAGTTTTACAACAGTACCTCTTCCTCTAGTACATCCCAAACTCACATTACCAAAAGTCAGTTTTGTCAACTGTTTATATATAACAAACAAACCACAGAGACTGAGGAATGTCTGTGGTTTGTTAGTTATATATAAATAATGGCTCCATATGGTAATGGGCATTCACGTGCAGCTCCAATTTTGTCCTTCAGGAAAACGGTTTTGTTCTAGGGCTCAGATTTTTTGTTGTAGGGTAACCTTGCAAGCCTCTAGAGAGACAGAGTTAGTGCAAAGTAGGTATATAAATTTAGTTGTAATTTGTAGCAATAAATTACAAAGCAGTAAATCCTAATAGCAAGTTATGCAGTGTGCTAGTATTTTGACCAGCAGAGATCCCCAAGCAGGAGGATTTTTTTCCCCACAAAAATTAGGGCACATAGAATTAAAATGCAATCTCTTCCTATTTGCAGAGGTAAAATAACCCCAGCAAACGTGGTAGTAAATTATTTTAATGATATATTCACTTGCTATAGCACCTAAAATGCTAGCAAATGAAACCTTTTCTGTTTTTAAATGGTGTTCTTACAAGCAACTCTAGACAAGTATAACATCCAATTTCAACTACAATTCTGACTATCTTAAAGTATTAAATACCTGGTACAGACTTGTGACATTTTTTAAAGAGCTGAAGATTTGAGTCTAACTCCCCATAAAGTTAACTTCCCATTAGCCAAGCCCCTGCCAGTGAATGCCCCCACAACACCTCAGTCCAGATCCCAAACTATAAATTGAACTTACCTCAATTTGCTGACAGATTTTGCTTTCCAAGATGGACATATTTTCACCATTTCCATTTTCAGCCATTTTCACTAGCTGTTTCGAAGAGAATATAGAGCAAGGACACTTAGTTTTGAATAGTACTTTCTACAGGCTTAGATTCATTGCATTTCACTGCAGCCTCATCTGAAGGTAACAGCCAAGTTCATTAGCCATACATTTATGCCTGTTAACATGACTGCAAGAATTCCAACAGGAAACTATGAAACAACTGGGAAAGAAAACCACCTCACTTCGGTTGTTAAGGCAGCATTTGGCATTCAGCAGTCAAGATAAATTTTTAAAATGCTGGCACTTCACAGCCTTGTTATTTATCTTTTTCTAGGCACAGATCCTCAGTTCATAACAACAGCAGCAAAACTGACAGCCAACAACATTTGGTCATTAAGTCAAATCCAACCTCTCATCAATAAGCAAAACACTGATAACAAAAATGTTCAATTCCTACATAGGTATAATGAGAAACGTTTCTGAAGTTTCTGTCTCATGCTTAATCTTTGAAAATTCACGGAACTTAATGGAGGAAGGAATGAAAATATCTGCATTTACTGATACATCCTAAAGACGTCTAGTTCTCTCCTTTACAAATGTCTCTTCATTGCAATGCTGATTGAATAGTGAACCAAGTATCTTTGATAACACACAAGACATTTTCACTTGGAAGTAAGTTTACATAACTGGCAGCAAGTGTATAATCCCAGTTCATCAGATGCCGTCACTAAGAAAGCAGCTATTGGCCAGAAAATTAACTGGGATCAAACAGTTTATATCTAGGTGCTCTTAAGGGAGCATGTGAAGATTAATCCTTGAGAAAAAAAATGTAGTTTTATGAAGCTGTCAGAAATTAGTTGGATTCAGTTTTGAATTCTGAAGCACAGATGTGTTCCTTCTCCCTTTGCACACTAATACACTTGTTAAATGCAGCTACAGAGGATAAAGCAGTTTCTTGGTCCGGTTACCCAAGTCATAGATCTGTGATCACAAAGGCTACTGGTGAAGATGGTTTTGCACTCCTGTCTTGCATGGTTTATTGGGAGATTTACCGTGCCCTTTCTGCTCTTTTGCCACTCGCAGGGCAGAAACATCTTTCAGAGCATCAAGATGACTGGCAACACAAAAGCAGGGAAAACTCCCCGAGGTGGCCTTGTTAGAGGAAATTATGTTCTTCTTCAGAATACTCAGTTGGCAGCCTCACCTTCTTATTTTAGTAGTTTAATTCCTAAATAATTGTTCAGCCTACTGCAGTCTGCAGTATTTCAATTTCCTCCCCTTCCTGATCTCGAAGCCATGTTCAATCCCTGGACTTGCGTGTAGTTCTTTGGCACTCACAGCCTTGAAATGTGCACCCTGGTCTCTCCTGCTGTGCTTGCACTTGTACCTAACACTGTAACACTCCTTAAAGCATGATTTCAGCAAGTGTTAGTTGCCAGCTATGCTGAGTGTGACCTGTTTGTCTAAAAAGCACTTTACAAAACCCCGGCCAGAGCACCCAAGCTGAGAGTTCCAGTATTACTTCAGAGATGTCCTACCTGAGCCACCCTGAATACAGGAGACTGACACTTCACCACCAGTTCAGGTGCTGGTACTGTCTTTACAACCAACTTGTGAGAGAAATCAGTGTTCTATTTTACACTATACCCAATTTGGTCTCATTTAATGGCAGACTATAGAGCAGTCTCAGCTTTCTCCATGGGATCAACTAATTGACCACAATTCCCAGTCTGCCTCAGCCCAGGTACCAAAATACCCAGAACCAGCAACTCAGTTGCCACATAAGGCTCAGCTCCACTGTTAAGAAGAGAAAAAACAAAGTCTACTTCCTTAGCAGTGTTTTCAAGGTCAATACCAAAAAGCGTGAGCCAACACAAGCCTTAGGACACATCCATTAGAATAAGTCTTACACATGGAAAAGCATCCGTTCAGCTGCAAGTAACAAACTGTAGGCAAGACTAAGGAAGACTCAAGCTTGCCATGCATGGAATTCAGTTCAGCAACTGAGCTCTAACCTATTTAGAACAAAAGCAGAAGCAGCCTTCTAATTTAAGAGAAGTTCTAACCTTGTCTGCACATGCTCACTTCAGACTCTTTAGCTCAGTCATTTGGCACAAGACAACTTCCAGATCAATAGTTTTCAGTTGCTGTGCAGCAGTGAGGACTGACAAAAAGCTCCAATGAACAGCAATCACAGTCTGAACTGCATAGAAAATTCTACAAAAAAATTTTATTTTAAGGGCTTTCTTAATAAACTACACTAACTTGTTCCTTCTATATGCCAAAAGTCTGTATCAGTACCAGACAAAACGAAAAGAGGTTAAAATAAAGTAAGTAGTCATTAAATTATAAGTGGAAAAGGACAGTCAAGCCCCTTAACTAGAACAATTAGATACCATACTGTATGAGCCAGATCATCCCAAAAGAATTCTCAAGTAGGTTTTCTTCTTACCAGCCATTTAGTTTCAAGCTCTGGACAAGGTTTACTTGCAGGCTGATTCTACCATTACTGTAATAGAGTGAAAGGCTTTTTTTAAAAATAAAAAAGCTTCCCCAATAAAGTAACACGGAACTGTTACTCATATTATGCCTTGTTCAGGAACCCCTGCATAAGAGGTCTGCGCTTGGTTTTTATTTAAGGGTAAGGATTAACTACAAACACACATTTTCACAGTGTTACTTAACATGTTTTTTTTTAGTAGAATCAGTGCAATATAAGAATAAAATTCTTACAAGAATTATTTAAGTAATTGAAATGTCGGCCCCTGAACTGTGCTAGGAAACCATCAGGTTGCTGTTGACACTTTTACACGCCTGCAGCGGCAACATACCCCTCTTCAGACCCTCGGGCGCCGCGGCCAAGGCTCCTGCCCGGCGAACGCCTCTGCCCGGCAGGAACGGGAGCGCTGCCCTCGGGCCGGGCCCGGGCCCCGGCGGCGGGAGCGGTGCCGCCAGCTCCGCTTCCCCCGCAGCGGCCGAGCCGCGCAGCG
>VYZQ01040513.1:0-12200 GCA_013400655.1 Mystacornis crossleyi | reverse complement strand
TACAACTGATTTGACTTACACATTACTTAATTTTCTAGTTTACAAGCGAAACAGTAAAACAGTGTCTACCATAATACAGGTCCAATAGCACAATAATTCAGTCTTTACATTGAACTATTTTTTAAAACGTATCACCCAGATGGCTGAGAGATTGCCTGCTCTGAGCTTCCCAGCTCCTGTAGGCTGCTGACCAGAGATCAGGATCCCTGTTCCTCGTGCTGAGTTCATTTTCCTGCCTGTGCCCAAGACCTGATTGCAACACGCCTTCTTGGGATGTGCTACAGACATGAGTTAATTTAAAAGGGCATTGCAGGTTATGGTGAAAAATAGCACCAGTTGAAATTTAACTATTTAATTTAACTAATTCTATGCACTGAAAATATCTGAAAAATTAGGCTTTAACTGAAGCCCTAGGCAGTATGCTTATGCCAGACCAACAAACGCTCTCCTGACAGGGGAGAACTAAAGGCTTTTTTCCACTTTGCTCTTAACGCTGAGGCCAGAAAGCAGCACTGGCTCACCTGCAGGTTGCCCAGAGTCCAGCTTCCAGTGCCTGCACTCCAGCCCTGGAACAGCACTGTCTTTGACCAGCATCAAGCACCGAGTTTGGAAGCACATGACAAGTGGATGCCGAGGGATTTGGTTTCGTTAGTCCTCACCTTGTTCTTAGATCCTTTCAGTGACTCATGACTGTGTGTGACAGGATACAGGTCAGAAGGAACCTTAAGGCCAGCCACAAGTAGCTGTTCTATGCTTGTGTTTTTCAACAAACACGAAGCTTCACGGCTACAGAATTTGCACTGAAAGATTCCGTACACATGTTGAGTTCACTGTGGTTTCATTCGATACAAAGATCACCTTTATGTTCTTATGATGTTGTCCTTTAAATCTCTACCTGCCCTTGAGCAATTCTCAGCTGTGGAGATTTCCAGGAGAAACAAATTCACTTTATTTATTTTGCCCAGCTGTTTGGCCCACGCATTTCAAACAGCCTTGGAGTTCAATTCTCCATACCTCTTTAGAGTTTAATTTAAACAAATTACAGTGGATCCTTAAATAGCTCTCAGTGGGATGGGTAACAAAGCAAAACACTGAACACACACAGGAGCTTCTCACATAGCTAGGTGAAATACACAAACATCAAAAAAGAATGGTACATACACACCACAGAACTTCACATCAAAGCTCAGAGTTAAGTGCCACCTGCTACCAGCGGTCAAATGAAAGTCAGAAACAGCATAAAAATGTGAAAGTATAAAAAAAAATTGAAAATGTTTATGATCAAGCAAAAGAAATATAAACTCAGAGCTTCCTGCTTGGAAAAGTCCTTTCTTTGTATCTGAGAAATTCAATAAAACCAAAATTTCATTTTAGGTGGTAGTGCTGGTGTGGGAAGTTCCCACCACACCCTACAGCAGCCCTGTGTTGTCCCTGCCTCTCACAACAATGTCTAATAGCCATTTCTGCAGTCATTTTATGAACTGGACTGGGGGATCAGTGCTGAAAGAGCCTCTCTGTTCCCCAAAGCATTTCTTCATTTGGATCACCGCTGTCAGGCCACTCAGAGTGTGATCTGTTTGCCTGTAAATCACCTGACAAAAATCCACTTTCTACACAGAATTTGAAGATCTTGTATTAAGTTTTGAGAGAAATAATAAATAAATCTATACTACAGATGATTTTTTTTTCTTCATGCATAACATACTTTGACAAGTTTCTTTAGTTGTTACCTTTGCTCAAGTCACAGTTTAGAAAAGATCAAATGGTATTAAACAAAATAGAGAAGTTTGAATTTCAGGGGGATGTTAATTTCCCCATCTCTCTCATTTCCTCCTTCCATTCCACACAGGCACACATCTTGAACTGATATTAAAAGAGAGTTAGCACATTAAGGCTTTTCTCTGAACACTCCTCCCCCCAAAACTATGAATACCTGTGCATCAGCCAAAGATCCCATGGCAAAGCCTTGCAGAGTCTTTTTTCACTTCTCAGTGGCAATGTTGAAGTGAGTGTGAGAATGGCAAAGAGGGTCCTTCTCTCAAATGCCCTTGTACTTCTCCTTCTGGAAAACTAGCCCACGCTTTTGGCTTGTGCTCTGGGGCTACTACGAACATTTCTTCCCTCGCTCCTAACGCAAGCTCTTCTTTGCTCTGGCACTTGAAGGCAGAGTTGGAGGCATCCTGCCAATGCCCATTTCTGAATCTGATAACTTAGTTATCCAAGTGATACTGCTCTGTATATACCATACACTTGGCTTGTGTCACTGACCCATTTCTACAGATACCTCCAGAGTACAAAGATTTCATCTTCAGGCCAGTAGTCCTTAGAGCTGGAGTTTGTTTGGCTTTACTTATCTTAGCACCAAGTCATAGTTTCACCCAGTGATTTAACAAAAACAAATCCATTTTTCACAGTAGTTTCTATGTAGCTGCACAAAGTATTATAAGACAGTAGTTTGAGAACTTCCATGACAAAGAACGATTGGATGGAAAAATATATGGAAATCTTGTTACCACATTTGTATTTCTGAGTTGTTTAAAATGAGAACAAGTTATATCTAGTTAATAACAATGTGTGCTGACAGATTGTATTAGACAACTCATCAGGAGGTAATCAGTACTATTATGACTACTGTATCTGCTGCTTTCTGTAACAGCAAGATGAAAATTACGTGCTTACACATTATACACACAGACACAGCCGTGTGACCGCATAGCACTGGGGAGATTACCTACTGCTTCCCATTTATTCAGCTCAGGGTCGTATTTCTCAATGCTCTGCAGGTATGTTCCTTTTGAATAGGAGTAGCCCCCTGTTACATAGATGCATCCGTTCATAACCACCGTGCCACACTCCATCCTTCTCTCCATCATGTGAGCCATCTGCTTCCACTCGTTTTGCTCTGGGTCGTAGCAGTCTGTGATCGTGGTCTGTCCACCCACAAAATAGATCTTGTTTTGTAATGTAATCGAGCACAATCCATATTCTTCGGAAAGAAAGGAATACAGTACAACTCAGCGTGATAAAATTAACTGAAGCTGCACGTACATGACAAACATTGAGCACCACTGAGGGCAGCTGAGTGTCCTCCTTGAGCTTAGGAGACACCTCAGGATTTTCTGCTGCACTACAGGACCAGTAGTCAGTGAAAATTGCTTTAAAAATTTACTGTTACCAGACGTAGAACATAGAAAAAACCCTTTAAAAATTAATATCAATTATTTTTGCTAAATGTCAATGAATAGTTTTTACAGAAAGTTGTATTATTTAATAGAATGTGGACATTCCTTAATTCAGTATTTATATGGTGATTTCTATAGAACAGATGCCTGAAGAAGGTCTTCCCTTCCACTCTCAGAGTCTGGGAACAACCCTTGCTGCCCTACAGGCATTTCTTTTTTTAATTAGGAATATGCCAAGAACCCCTAACTGGGCTTAAGGACTCCCAGGTACTAGTAATCAAATCAAGCTCTACATTTGTCAGAGAAATCATTTACCTGGATGTGGACTTGTGGTGACTATGCTCCACTCATTGCTGCCTGAATGGTATCTCTGGATTTTATCGTAGGTGCAGCTTCCCCTGTACCCGTAGTGACCTCCAGCGACGTAGATGACTTCATGCAGGACACAGGCAGTGGCATTTCCAACACCTGGACATAGTGAGAAAGTCAAACATGCATTGGGATTGCGTGTTACGGTCTCTTCCATCCATAATTCCATTTCAAATGATTTGTGTATATTTTAGAGTGAAATTAAGCTTGCAAGTATTTTACTGAATGTGAGTAAAATAGATTTATCAAGATATCAGCGTAAGTCAAGAATGACTACATAAAACTGCAGTAACCAATACATATTGCACATTATACAGCCACACAATAGTTCACGGGATTTTTAGGCAGTATTTAAAGTCATATTATCTCACTGGTTTTGGAACAGGGAATTAGTTTCACTATTTCACTAAGTTAAAGAGGTGGTAAAAAAATCACTTAGATGGCAAGACCAAAGACAATGGGAGTTGAGACTGTTCAGTGTCTCGGGGTATCTTTTCTGATACTTTTATTCATTCTTATGGTATTACTAATTAAGCTATTGTATAACGAAGGACACAAACAGAACAGAGCCATGTTAATGCTGTCTCTAGGACAACAAAATGAAATAAAGCAAAGGGGATCTGAGCACCTAAATAGTTTCACACTTATGAAAACTGGGCAAAACAACTGCATAGAATATGTAACTCATAGTATTAGCATAGCATTTCTGCTTTTGAAGGAAATAAAAAGAAAATCGTAGCAATATCTGAGGAAAAGATCCAAACAATGGAGTAAGTTGTAAAAGTCTGCTTTTTTTCTTTTAATATACATCCAAAAATTCTCTTGTACATAGAAAAATACTGTGTTGCATCAACTTACAGTATATTTTTATAATTAATTGTAAATATTTGCATTCATTTATAAAAACGTATGATAAAACATATAATTGTAGTGTTGCTGTTACTGTTACAAAATAATCACAGAGTAGTCTGAGTTGGAAGGGACCCAGAAGCTCACCAAGTCAACTCTTATGTAAATGGCCCATACAGGGATCAAACCTGTGACCGTGGCCTTATTTAGCACCATGCTCTGACCAACTGAGCTCATCTCAGAGTCAATACCCTTCGGTTAGGCTGTGATTCGTACATTTTAGCAGATCACTGCTTTGGCTTCTAGGAACAGGTATTAGTGCTTTTCATTATCCTCACACTGAAGATTAAATAAAGGATCCTGAACAGATGATACACAGAAATAGGAGGGAACTCCAGGCAAGAAGTTTTAAATTATGATACCTTTATAAATTACTTCACGGAAAATCTTATACAAAAATAACACAGTCCCTTTATTGGAGCTTGCTCATTGATCATCTACTGAATGGACTCTAATCCTGGGTAGTTTTCTGATTTCTCTCTTATTTGAACAGAAATTTTATTCTTAAAAAAGGCAAAATTAAACTGAGACTTTTATTTACTTTTCTACCCACTGTTCTATGGCACAGCCCAGCAAAGCATTTGGATGTTTGCAGTCATTTGGCTAGTGAAGACCTGAACCAAAGCCCACTAACATTAACTGGAGATTCCCATGGACTTCTCTAGAAACTGGATCAAACCTTAAATGTTTCCATGGCACTTAAAAATGGCAAATACAAAAGAATCGACATTGGAGGCAGACACCATACAAAAGTTTACCTACCTTTGATCATGTTTGCAATGGGAAGCCATTTCTGTATTAAAGGATCATAGAACTCAGCTTCTTGGACTGGAGATCCCTTTCGGTACCCTCCCAGTGCATAAATGCAGCCACTCAAGGAAACTGCGCAGTGGTAATACCTTGCGTCAAGCATGGGGCAGCCTTCTGCCCACGCATCTCTCTCGCTGTTGTATATCCACACGGTATCAAGAGCTTCAATACTCTCTGTTCTATAACCTCCTGTCACATATATGTCTGGTCCCAAGCTAGTGACCCCATAGCTCTCTCTGGTGTGATCTGGCATCTCTGTTCCCTGGACCCATGTGTTGGTTAAAGGATCCCAAACATGCACTTCTGATAAGGGATGCCAGTAATATCCTCCAATCACATACATGGCTGCTGTGGATCTTCTGGAAAGACCTTTGGGATTGAGGTTCAGGGCATTGTATACGAGTGACCTTATCTTACTGTCATTCAGTCGGCATTTTTTTTGCAGGCTTAAAGCTGACCTCAAATACACGTTATCTAAGTCTACTTTGATGCAGCTCAGCACTTCACAGATGTCTTCAATTCTTCCTTCCACGTTGTGTGCAACCCACTTAATAACAGCTTCAATGGCTGCCTCTTCTTTCTGAACATTGAGATTCTCTCTGGAGAGAATATAAGAGAGCTTCTCCTTGCCAATGTCCAGAAACTCTTCTTGCTTCCACACTTCTTCAAACTGCCATAACAATATCCTTCTGGACTCTTTCTCTAGCTCCGAGCAGTCATGATATTCAGCAAAGGAGTGCATCCCAATGCAGTTGTCAGTATCTAAGTGCCGTACCAGAAACTGCTCACAGGCTTTCTTTACTGACACGAACTGGAGCAGGTCTGCAGCCTGGAGCAGGCTTTGGACATTTCTCTTTGTTATATGGATCTGTGATGTGTATGCGTAATTCACGAGAGCTTCCAGTACTGCATGGCTAAGTCCGGGAAGGCTGATCTGATTTTTGGATTTCTCTTTCATATCGGCTGTGAACATGGCTTTAAAATAACTGCTGCAGGCTGCCAGGGCAGCTCTGTGGCAGTGGAAGATGACCCCCGAAGCGCACTGCAGGGTGATGTCGGTGAACAGCCCGTCCAGGTAAAACGCCCGGAACGCCTCCAGGAAGCCGGCGGGGTGCGCGGAGTCCTTGTAGAGGTACGCGTACTCCTCCTGCGCGGCCGCGGCCATCGCCGCGCCCCGCAGCTCCCGCCGCTTTGTCCGCGCCGCTCCCCGCAGCCCGGCCGCGCTCCGGCTGCGGACCCGCCCGGACTGCCCGGCACCGGTGCTGACAGAAGGCCCGGCCGTATTAGGGATAGGAGCAGATGCCTGGGGAGCGTCACCAGCTCGGTGTCACTCAGCCACACAACAAAGCAAGGGGCCTCGGCTGCCGCTGTCAGAGACCTGAAGCCGCCTCTTCAGGGGGCCGCAGGGGCGCCCCGCGCTCCCAGGGCGCTTGGAGGAGCGGTACTGGGAAGAGCGGCAAGCTCCAAGGGCTCCCGCATTAACGGAGAGCAGCAGTCGAAAGGGAGCACCCAGAGCTCCCCCCAAATTCCTGAGCCTGGCAGGATGCAAAGGACAGTCACAAATTATGCCCACAAACGGATTCCAGCTATAAGTAAAATTTTCAGGAAGAAGGCTATATTGGCTTTTAAAACTTCTGAAAATGTGATTCACAATTTAAGAAGTAATTTTCTTCTCTGCTAGCAACACATTTTCTTTATTTGAAACACAGCATCCTCTGGGTTCAAGCAGCTGTCGGCTCTCCTTCATCTGCAGCAGGGTTTAGATCCTTTGGGTCCAGCAGCCAGGCTTTTCATGCCATGCCAGAGCTTTCCTAGACTGAAAGAACTGCCAGTAATTTCTCCTACCAAAAGGAGGTGCGTATTATTATTAGCTAAGTGCCAGCAGTACCCAGAAGGAGAAATTTTGAGAATTCCCACTCGACACAAATGAAAAAGCATCATATTTTTCTTTTAATTACTGGTGGTACTTCCACCACAATGCCCAGCAGAAGTATGAACTAAGGAAATCCAAACAGGAAAGTGTCATGGTCATATCCTTCTGCCATCCTTCCTGCCATGCTAACCCTGCAACAGGATTCAAACTGGCCCTTGACCTTTACACAGTAACATGAGACAAAAATAAAGTGATCAAAACTAACAAAAAAGCCCCCACAAAAGCAAGAATTCCCCACACCTTCACACATCTTTGCCTTCCTTTTTTTTCAACCCCTCTTGATGCACTGTTAGCCCAGAGAATTGGAGTTTTGTAGTGTAATTCAGGAATTACAGCAGCACTGTTGTCTGACATGGGCCTGTCCCTCACCTATATTACTCCATTTCTTTCTCTAGAAAATTCCGTTATATACATCCCCATGCCAACAGCTTTGTTTTGTTTGCATTTTCCATTTCATCAGCTTCCTTTGGACAAGCAGGAGCTTCTTCCAAGTCTTGGGTATCCTACTAGCACACAATACTAAGTACTCTCATAGTAGTGGGGTACGATAGCATACCTGTTACCATACAGAAAGTTTGCCATACATATATGACTTCTGTTATGCTTTTTTTTTCATAATTTTTTTACCTAAGTCATCTCCCTCCCAGAGGGCAAGTCAGGAGGTCAGCAACACTTAGTACTGAACATGCAGCCCCTTCAAGGAGCTTCTCCCTTTCTTTTGGTTGGGTTACCAGCTTAAACTGGCTTTATTCTTTGGAGATATTCATCCCCCCTCCATTGCAACCAAATGTGGAAAAATATGGTAATTGTGGTGCTTCAGAAAAGTCCTCTCTTCTAAGTGGGAAAAAAAAACCCGAACAAGATCTGATTAATAGCTTAATGGTCTGCCAAGTGGAATTGAAAAATTTCTTCTGTCTCCAACATGCACTTTGTCTAGCAAATATCATCAGCTCTACCCTCTACTGGAAGTGATTAGAACATAATTGTTAATATTTCAGATAGTCTACTTTGCTTAATCTACTCTCAACTCCTGCTTCAGCATTTTCATCAAACCAGAGAAAGAACCCTTTTTTTGAGCATGAAGAACAATTTCTCACCTAATTTCTCACTCTCACACCAAACTACAAGGTAGGTCCCTTAAGGCTAAAAAAACAATAGTTAGTGTAAGTGGAAGAAAAAGCTGAGTGATCACTGATATACTACTTTCTGTTTGTTTTTAAGTAAGCAGTAACTGACATCTGTGGACAAACTGAAAGCAAGTTATTCCATAACTAAGTTCTGAAAAACACAGAAGAGACCAGCACAGAATCTGGAACATTCAACAGCACATCTAGAATTAAGGAAACACCCAACTGCCCTGCTTCTGGCTGGGATAGAGTTAATTTCCTCAGTAGATGGTTCAGTGCTGTGTTTAGGATTCACTATGGGAATCATGCTGACAACACACTGATGTTTTGGTCGTTGCTAAGTGGTGCTTACCAGAGTCAAGGACTTTTCAGTTTCCCCTGCTCTGTCAGTGAGAAGCTGCACAAGGAGCTGGGGGGAGCATGGCCAGGACAGCTGACCCGGACTGGCCAAAGGGCTATTCCACAGCCTGGGGGGTCACAGCACAGAAACTGGGGGAGTTGGCCGGGAGGGGCCGATCGCTGCTCGGGGATGGGCTGGGCATCGATCAGCAGGTGGTGAGCAGTGTACTGTACATGACTTGTTTCTCCTGGACTTCATTCCTTTCTCTCTCCTTTTCAATACTATTATCATAATCATTCAGTACTACTATATTTTATTTTGTTTCAATTATTAAACTGTTCTCATCTCAACCCACGAGGTTTAACTTTTTTTCCCCAGTTCTCCTCCCCACTGAGTAGGGTGGGATAGAGTGCACAAGCAGCTCTTTTTAGTTGCCAGCTGGGGCTAAACAATGGCAACAACTTAAATCCCAAAGTAACATACAAAATTGCTCTATGCAACAGCCATTACCATTCTTTTGTATGACCCGTAAACCAGACAACTTAAACCTGCCACAACCTGGGACCCACCAGTCCTTAGATGTCTTTGTGGCCTCGCACAAGACAACAGGGCAAGATCCCAGCGGTGAACATCTCACACACCTATCAAATATCCATCACTAAGGCAAGGCTCCTAAGAACTCTATTAGGACATCTTAGGCAACAGACTGCTCAACCTTCTAAAATACAGTAAAATAGGTGAGGTAAGGAAGGAAGTACACAAAGGAAATTTATATAAAATATCAGCCTGAAAACAGGCAAGACCACTCAAAAATCTTCAATTAAGGAAAAGAAAAGTAGTGACATCATCAAATGTCTGTAAGAAAATGAGAACGATGTTGCACAGAAAACAAAGGAAGACAGATTCGACAGCTGCAGGCTGCTGAGCTACACCTCAGACATCTACAGCTGAGATGCTGTGCAAGTTGGACTGATCTCAGTTATTAAAGCACTTAAGCTAAAAGTCACCTCAGTTTAATAGCAGACTACATCATCATTTTGAACCTTTCCTGGGATATAAGAACAAAAACATCTGGCATGAAAACACATTATTTAACTTTAATGAGATTTATTTTTAATACCTTTATATGCACAGTCCAACACTTGGGGCTCATCTCACTGTCAGTGGTAAACAGAAAGACTGCATGTTCATAAACAATTCTTTAAAACTATTTAGAACAATTCTGTTTAAAAGTTAAAATGGACATAGATGTTTCCTTCTAGCCTGTAAGAGATCATACTATAGATATAGAGGAGAATGAATAGGTAAAATCAGCGTAAACATGTATATATATGTACCATTCTGTGGGTCTGTGCACTGCAGCAGAAACTATGGAGGAAAAAGGCATTTGGCTGACTCAGAGCTGTCAGCATGGAAGATCAAACCAGTGTCAGCTCTGCAGAGAGTGGCAGCAGCACGCTGTTGGGGCAGTGCTCAGAATGGGAGAGACTCTTCTTTAAATAAAAGTGCAACATCCTTCAGCTTTCCAGAAGAGAAGGGGCCTGGCAGGCCAAAGGCTGACACGTACACTTGTGTCCCCTCTTTCCAGGCCCTCACAAAAGCAGGTGCCTAAAGACACACAGGCCAGCAGAACACACGACACAAACTAATGGTGTTGCATTTGTCAGTGACAGCAACTTTTATTGTCTTTACAATACAAGATCATACAAACTATTAAAAAGTAATTTTGTTTGGTAAAATATTTAGTAGATTGAAAATATAAATGCATTTTTGGATTAAACAAGATTACAAGCAAATAATTTGCAATCAGATCAAAGAAGTATAAAAGCCAACAGCTCCAGAACCATGCTCCTGGCACCTAATGTTTTGTCAGTAAAGAATTTCATTCTTTTGAGAAGTAATCCTACTCCTTCTCCTAAGTGTGTGGGACTGCAAAGGTCAGTTATGTAGTTGGTAAAGGGTTGGAGGAGAGGGACTAGACTAAAAATAATGACAAGTCCTGTCCCAATGCCCCTTCTCCACTTATGTTGGAATCTGTACTATGCTAGAAGGCCTTTTTTTACTTCACTTTCCCATTATTACCAGGATTGAACATAAACAGTTTTATGTCGTGTTTAAAAAAAAACGTACTTTCAGTCAATAGCCCAATTTTACAATTTTGAGCTTTTATATGCATGCAGTTTTTCTGTCCCAGGAAGGTAAAATGTAACTGCATCAGTTTCCTTTTATCATTTGAATAATTTCTTTATAAGTAGTTTTAGGTAAGACATAATGTCAGTCGCAGATGACCAAACCAGAACAGAACACTGTACAGGACTGAGACCTTGGGCCAGTTGAGAAATCTTTTTCTCCAAGGTATACCCCTGCCTGGGCATAGCCATATCATTCTTCGTCAAAAACATTACTGGACATAAGTCATTCCCACCATCACCTATATATACAATTTGTGTATAATTTACTCCTCGCTCCATCTGTTTATCTAGAAATTCTTTTAAAACTTTCCTTTTGCAAAGGTTTTTAGGGCACTTTGTGCAATGGTGAGCATGGAAGTGCTGTACAGTAAGATAGCCAGTACTGCTGAATGCTGCAGGGTTTGTAAACACTTCATCAAACACTTTATGGAAGTCAACAGCTTTCAAAATCCAGTCAATAAATACTGTATTAGAATCTGAAACAATTATACAATCAAACAACTCTTTGTTCTCGCCAATAAATCCCAGAAGATCTATCATTCCCGCAGTGAAAGGAATTGTTGTCATAGTTCTTTTCATCTCATCTTCTTTGACACCATTGTCTCCCAAGTAGACAAAGACTCTGCCCATATATTCTGTCCAATGTCCTGGTTGGTAAGAGTTTCTTAATCCATTAGGAAGTTTTTTCTCCGGAGCACATTTCACAATCCAGGTGTCACTATTTTCATCTATGATTGTATGGTCAAAATCAAAAACCAACAGAAATTTCATAGCTGTGAGAAAACAGTTTCCAAAACAAACAAAAAAGAAAATTATTTATATAAACACAAGTACTATATTCCTACCCTGACCTTGTGCTCAGAAGAGAAAAATAGAAGAAAATATCTGAACAAAGTAAACTATTTATAGCTACAACCGCGATGGGAAGTTATGCTGCAGCTGAAAATGCAGTCTGTAAAGGACAAAGTTCAGTGCCCAGCTTCTGTTTAAAATAGTTACTGTGACAGATTAACTAAATAGATACTGCCACAGTAACTAAACTCATGCTGCAGTTGCTAATACTTGCTAACACAGCACCAATCTTCCCGTACTCGTGCACCGTCAGTTTTAGCAGATACTAATTTCTCCATCAGCATTTGCCAGTGCAGCCGAACTGGGATTGTCCTGGCAAAACGCCTCAATAGGTATTTCAAAAGGAAACGTCTACCGAACAGATGGAGCCTGTGCCTTCAAGGAGACCGCACTAAATCACAGCGGCCAACGAAACGGAATGCCGCCATTCGCGAGGCTGAATCCGACGCCTCAGGGCAGGTCGGCCCTGCCCCGGGCCCCGCAGCC
>VYZQ01040511.1:22336-32455 GCA_013400655.1 Mystacornis crossleyi | reverse complement strand
GGCCTGGCCAGCTGGGCCTGATCCCCCCAGGACAGGGATGTCCCCCTGGCTCCAGGGCACTGCTGACTCACATCCAGCTGGCCACGGACCAGGATCCACAGGTCCCTTTCCCTGGCACTGCTTTCCAGCCTCTCATTCCCCAGCCTGTCCATAAATCCAGGGGTGCCTCATCCCGGGTGCAGAATCCGGCACTTTCCCTTGTTGAACTTCAAGGGGCTGGTGATTTTTCATCCCTCGGATTTGTCGAGGTCTCTCTGCAGGGCCTCCCTGCCCTCGAGGGAGTCAGCAGCTCCTCCCAGGTTTGCACCATCCTCCCTCTTGCCAAAATCACCCTGGAAAACTGCTCCTTTTCTCCTTGCTGCCTTTAGAAGATTCTAGAGTTTGCGCTCCCCGTGTATGTGTTGCTGCCGATCTCAATGGGCTTGTGATCGTCCTGGAGAAATATCCCTTTGGAATGTGCCTGTTTTCCCCTTGTACACCTGTTCTGTGGCTTCCCAAGTTTTCTCTGGGAGAGCAGGAGCGGGATTATTTGCAGCCAGCGCAGAAAGTTGCGTTTCGGGTGTTATAACACAGCTGTCATCTCCCAAGAAATTACAATTATCTCTTTCGTAATTAGGATGAGTTTGGCTGAGATTCTGAGTCACAGGGAAGTTCAGTTCTGTCGTTTGGCCCAGAATAGCTCTGCAGTTCCATAAATGTTTTCCCCACAGACTAAATCTTGAATTTATGGCCAAGGTTCAATCACTCCCACTCCTGAAGGCATGGAGGAGGTGGGATGGTTTTATTGGCCTGTTTTCCAGGGATTGGACTCCAAAACATCTGGAAAATGACCAGGTGAAAGAGGAATATGTGTGAACCAAAAAAAAAAAAAAATTATATAAGGAATAAAAATCTCATCATGCAAAAAATAGTGAAGCGTGGGATGAAATTCCCGTGGGAGCTTCCGAAGCAAATATTAATAAATAAATACATTAAACCTCAGGTGTATTTTCTTTGGAATTTTGTTACAGAGACCAGAAGATCTTGCAGGTGACCTGGTGGGAGATATTGATAACATATCAGACATGCCAGGCCGATACGTCACCATATTAAAAACCAATGAAACAAAGCAAAAAAAAAAAAAAAAATCCAGATTTTAAACGGCTGAAAAGTCCAACTGATGCCCTGCTCTCTGAGCAAAGGGGTAGAACAGCTCATTACCTTAACTGATTAAGAGTGTGAAGTAGAATCGGCCTTAATTAGTGGCAACAAGTCCTTAAAAAGAGGAAAACACCCCCAAGTATGAGGTGTGAAGTGTTGTTGTCGTCAGGGGGAATCCTCAATGCCAGAGGTAAGGAAGGAGAAATTTCCTGTTTCTCCTGCTCCTTTCATTGACTGACAAATCAAACAGAGAACTTCAGTGGAAAAAGCGTGTGATTTCCACCAAAATGAACGTCTGCGTTGTGGCTTTACAAAATAGGGGACAAGTAAAGTTAGATTTTTGCTTCCTTGGGAATCACAGAGATCTCCTGCACTTGTGTGTTGGATTCTGAGTCAACTGGCTGTGAGTTTTTGTTTTTCAGTCCTGAAGCTATTTTAAATGCTCTATAGCATCATAAGTGGGAAAAATCGGTTAAAATTCTGATGTCCCCTCCTTTTTCTCCTGTTTACAGCTAAAAAAGAAGTTATACTGGTTTGGACATATTTAAGAAATCTTTTCAGTTAGTTTTGCTGGCAAATCTGAAGGTTTATGTGGTCATGAAGAAAATCTAAAATAGGTTTTTGGCTGGAGAGAGGGAAGAATTCACTACAAAAAATGACCAAGGTGTGGTTTGTGTGCATTCCTGTGGAGAAATGTCTTTCCAAAACCCACATGGCTCTTTTGTTTTGGTTCAAAACTTCCCCCTGCTAAAGCTTGGCTTGTTTTAGGAGCTGTTGGTGAAGGGAAAATTTAATTTGGAGAAGAATAATGAAAGTTATGGGAAGTTTATGATGGTTCATGTTCTCAGTGTGAGGAACAAATGAAAGACCCGGTGAATTTTCTTTGTCAAAGAGAGAAACCAAGTCACCAATTACACCACAACTGAAAGAGAAATCTGTATTATTTATAGTTCTTTATGTCATTCTAGAGACAGCTTTTAAAAATAAACTTATCAAGAAAAGGAGTTAACACCTCTCCAAAAACTTGCTGCATCACATCTGAGCTCTTCCTATTTTTGATGTGCCATTCACCAGTGAAGAACACAGGGAAAGACACTGGAAGGGAGGCACTGTTTGAGGAGATCTAATCGTCAATAAGTAATTGTGTTTTAATTAAAATGTGTCATGTCATTCCGAGGGTCCTATATTACATGAGTATGAAAATGTATGACTGCATAATGCGGTAATAATTAGAATTACAGTTTCCTAACTCTTAAATTAAAATGCTTGGCAATTAACTGCCTGATAAATCTCACTTTTCCATGTGTGGCTTTTTTCCTTTCTATCTGGGAGTATTAAATAGTCCTAATTGCTGATTGCACATTCCTGGGCTGCTGGCAGTTTTCTGTTGGGTCTATCAGATACAACTTCTCCAAGTGTTGCCTAATTTTTGCACGAGTCAAAGGTTCTGCGTGCAACTTCTACTAACTGGGGTGCTCATGAAGTCCTAAAGCCTCAAAGATGTATCCATAAGATCAGGGTGGACAAGGACTTGGTGTAGGGATGTGTAATCCAGACATGGTTCGGAAATTGTTGGATGCAGTGCGTGCACCTTTTAGGCAAAATCTAATGACGGAGATTATTCTGATTTTTATTGGTTTAGTGAATCCAGAGTAAAACTCCGTCTCATTTTCATAGCTTGGCGTAGTGGCACTCCTTCATTTAGAAGACAGAATCCCAGAGGCACTGAGGTTGGAAAAGCTCTCTCAAACTGAGTCCAACCATTCCTCAGCACTGCCAGACCCACCGCTGCCCCACGTCCCCCAGTGCCACATCCACAAGGACTTTAAATCCCTCCCGGGATGGGGACTCCAGCCCTGCCCTGGGCAGCTGTGCCAGGGCTGGACAGCCCTTTCCAGGAAGGAATTTCCCCAGTATCCACCCTGCCCCTGCCCTGGCCCAGCCTGAGGCCGTTCCCTCTGCTCCTGTCCCTGTGCCCTGGGAGCAGAGCCCGACCCCCCCGGCTGCCCCCTCCTGTCAGGGACTTGTGCAGAGCCACCAGGGCCCCCTGAGCCTCCTTTGCTCCAGGCTGGGCCCTTTTCCCAGCTCCCTCAGGAATTCTCCAGCCCCTTCCCAGCTCTGCTCCCTTCCCTGGCCATGCTCCAGCCCCTCAATGTCCTTCTTGTCAAGAATTAATGAATCCCAGACTGATTTGGGTTTGAAGGGACTTTAAAACTCATCCCGTTTGAACCTGTGCCATGGGCAGGGACGTCTTCCACCATCCCAGGTTGCTCCAAGCCCTGTCCAGCCCAGTTTGGATGGGTATTTTGGTACTTTTAGAGGAATGCTGCTGCTCCTAAGCCCTTCTCTGGCTGAACAATTAACAGATGAGCAGTAGGATGGCACAGCACTGGCTGTGCTCTCCGAGTGGCTCCGTGTGACAGCTCTGTGCAATGTGGCCTCTTCGGGGTGCCCCCAATGTGCTCTCACGGGTTCAGAGCGTGCTTTTAGTGTTCCCATAAATGCCCTGCTCTGCCTAACGCTGAGGAGCCGAACACAAATGCATCTGGAAGAGGTAAAAGCTGCAAAAGGCGTCTCCAGAAAGACTCTTCCATTTGCATTTTGAATGAGGTCATCAGCGTAAATTGAACTGGAAATAAAGGCACTTTCTAAGGATGTTTTCTGTGTTTGCTGCCGAGGAGCAGGGAAAGAGGGTTGGAAAGGATTCAAGGAACTCACAAGGCAGTGTGGCCCTGCCTGGGGGTGAGTAAACATGGAAAGATCACCCAAGACCCCACAAATTCATTGAGACAACTGAGTCTGGGATACAACAAACTCCACGGCGCGATCCCAGCGAGATCTTTGTTTTATGGGGAGGAGCAGGGCCTTGAGAGCAGTCGTTTCCTTAAACATTTATTCAACTCCTTCCCTGCAGATGTAACATTTCCCGTGGTTTTCCCCTGCACTGCACGTCTCGGTGCTCGTGGTGTGAACTTTACTGGGACTGGTTCTTTAGTGGCTGGCTGGAGGTGAGCCAGGAGCGATGGCTTCCAGGCATCTCCCCTGACATTCCCACAGCCCATCCCAGCCCCGGTGAGTGCCCGTGCCAGGGATGGGCTGGCAGGGCTCGCTCCCAACGCTCCTGTCACCAGGGTCTTGGAAATTCCTATCGTCTTTGGAGTTTTTGAGCTGAGAAAGATGAGATTACAGGGGGGAAAAAAAAGGGGAAGACATTTAAAACCCGCCACTGGAGTTGTCCCAACTATGCGCAGGGCTGTGCACATGGAAATTGCCTGAAGAATGAATTTAGGGGATTTTTCTCCCTGTTGATTATTTCAGTTTAATTGTGCCAACTCGGTGGTCACTGTCTGTGCCTTTGATTATTTAAACTGAGACTTCTCAGGCCCAGATTGGACAATTCGTTCCTCGTGCTTTGTGCCAGGTGATGCTGAGGCACGGTCCCTGCAGCTGGAGTTTGGGAAGCTGGGAATTGGAGCTGGGATTTCAGCTTCTCCTGCAGTCAGTGGGGAGAAGGAAAGGAGCAGCTTTAGGCAGAGGCTTCTCCTTCTAGTGGTGCTGTGGTTCTCCCTCTGGAGAAATCTCTCTCCCCACTGACAGTGGCAGCCCCAAGACAAACCCTGTATACAGAAGAAGAAACCAGAGGATGTAAATCCCTTATTTCTGGTTCTTGTGGAAAAGATTCTTAGCTGAAAAACTCTCTCTGGCACGATTATTAATAATTTTTTAATGTTCATATGCACAGACTGCGAACAAATCCAAAAATTCTTTTAAAAAGTGAAGTGGAAAGGCTGCCAACAATAACTTCTAAAAAATAATTTTACTTAACCCCACAACCTAATTTTTTGTTATTTTCTTGTGTTTGTTTATTTATTTTTTTTTTTTTTTTGAAGATTGGCCTTTTACTTCTGAGTCTCTGTTGTCACTGGAACACATTTTGCAAGAATTTTTGCAACTTTGGGGACTTGTGATTTTCTTGCTTATCTGAAGGGAGGCTCTGATTCTCTTTTAATTGCTGTTTGTGAAAGCTGAGGCTTGAAGAAAATCTCCAGCCCCAGCCACACTCTCTGTAACATCGGGAAAATTGGCAGCTATTAAAATATTTGCAAACATTTTTCCTGCCAGTTTTTTTTTCCTCAGTTCTGCTCGCAGCCATCAGCAGGGGACCTTTTGAGGGATAACTGCTCCCTACACGGAATCTTCCCGAGCCCAGTTCAGAGCTGGTGGGTGCAAACAGAACTGCACTGGCTTCAGAAATTAAAGGAGAACAGTCAAAAACTCCTCTGGTTTTTGTTTTGTGCTATTTAAGCTGTTTATTGACCTATTCCTCCCCCCCCGCCCCCACTTTTTAAGTGGGAAAATGCCATTTTTGAAGCTCCTGGATGCATTAAAAAGAAATACGAAAATTTTCAAAATTTATCCTGTGGAAGACTTCATTTTGGGCACTTTATTATGGAAACCTTGCCTTGAATTTTTGCAAACACCTCCCAACCTCTGTTCTTCTGTCTCCCCCTCCTGCAGTTGGTGCAAATATGACATTGGGAAGCTTTGGAGACAGGTTAGGAATGGGATATAAATGGATCCTTGTTCTCTGCTGGTGGCTTTGGTGGAAGGCAACAGACCCTGCCCAGGGAAGGAGGGGAATAGCACCAGCGCAGAGAAATCCAAGGGTTTCCTTCTTCATAGATACAGGAAAACACACACAAATTCCTTATTGCTTGCCTGGTGAGGCTGCAATTAATTTCTGTGTTATTTTGAGCCTAGCTTTAAGGATTTAAAATCCTTCTGGATGCATCCTAGCAGTGATTTACTGATGGCCTTGCGTTACCCAGCTCCAGGGAATTTCAGTTCCTCAATACACAGGGCAAAATCAGCTGAAACAGTCTGTGACAGATCGGACCAGAATTTATCTTGGGAAGTGGCAGCATCCAGGCTGATGTGTGTTATGGAAGTTAATCCATGCCAAGGCTTGCTAAGGGTGTCCCAAGAATCAGGGGGAGCAGCCAGCAGGGAGTTATGGGGCAGTGACAAGAAAATCCTTTTCCCCCAAACTTGTTGGCGGAGACAGCAAATCCTTGATTTGCATCGAGGCAAAAAGGGGTTTTTTTCTCTCCTTTTCCCTTTTTTCCCCTTCAGCATCAAAAGTAAAACAGGGAGCAGAGGAGTCTTGGGGAATTGTAATCTTCTCACTAACTGGATTTCTCTAGGAGCTGTTACAACCTTTGGATGAGGTGTGGGGGTGTTGAAAATCTCCCGTTTGGGAAAGGGGACCTGGCAAAAGCATGGAGTGGTGACAGGCTGTGCTCACTTTAGAATCATGGGATAATTTGGGAGGGAAGGGACCTTAAAGCCAAAGGGCAGGGACACCTTCCCCAGACCAGCTTGCTCCAAGTCCCATCGAACTTTTTCTCCTCATTTTCTGCCTTTCCTTTGCACAGCGACTGCTCAGTGAAGTCCAGAACTGGTGCTTGACCAACAATTCGGTACCAGCTGAAGCCCTGATTTAATTAGTGTTAATTTGATGTCATTTATCAGTGAATGGTGGAGCAATGGCTGTTCCTGTGTACAAGAACCCCATTTAATGCTAGGAAAACACTGAATATCGAATCGCTTAAAAATCACAGCTTGTTTTCGCATCACAAAAATGTTTTTTCTGGGGAATGAATGGCTGTGCCTGGATGAGATGGAGCTGCAAGTGGGATATTAGCAGGAATGAGATGGATACAGCAAAGCAAGGGGAGAACTGGGGCTTTATTAAACATCCACAGTCATTTTTTGGGCCGTGTTTTCAGACATGAATAAAGTGGAAGATAATGGGAAATGCACAATTGTAGCCCTTGTTTGGACATGGTTTTGCTGCTTATTTGTCTTTTGTGAACCCTTCACATCCATTACATCAATTTTCCGGGATAAAGGATGCCTCAGGATTATGGGGTAATTACTGACTTCCGGGAGACACCTTTCCCTCTACTGGCATTGCTCTAGGTTTGGGAAAAAATGCTATTTTCCTTCTTTTGGTTTTTTTTTTTCTTTTTCCACTGGCACGTAGGTGACGATGGGGACAAGGTCCTGCAGTGTCCTCGTGCTGTAGGGATTTAATCTCTGGGTGAAAAAGGAGCTGTCCAAAAACTGTGGGGTTTAAGAGTATTTTCTATGACTTGATTGAATGTGAGTTGATGCAAAAAGGAAAGAGGGGTTTCCCTGCTGGCTGTGGGTGGAAGTGAGGGCGATTGTTGGTAAACAAGAAAATGAAATAAAATTTGGGTTAAAGGAGATGCTGTAAAATGAGGAATGTTGGCTTTTTTTTATGTTATCTCTGCGAAGAGGAACTTAGAGCAGGTCAAAAGTTGATTCTCTGAGGGGCCAATTCCACCACAAGGATGCTGAAAACACGTGAGGAGTTGAAGTGCATCTTCTCTTTCTGACTCCTTCACCAGCCACAGAGATTTTATATTAAAACAACAACAACAATAAAACCCAACTGTAGCTGGAATTAGGCGGACGAGAAAATGCAAATTCATGGCACAGAAAAGAAAAGCAAAGCATGAAAGAGAAAAACATCCTGATTGCTCGCAAGGGGAGGGATGGCTCAAGGGCTTTCTTTTTTTCTTTTTTTAATAGAAATATTATTGCAGTTTATTTCTATTCTTTGCAATGGGAGATGGAAGTTTTCTGATGTCCAGGCCAATGGGGGTTTTATTTTATTTATTTTATAGGGTGAGGCTGCTTAGCCCACCCTCTCTGCTCTGTGGTCTCCTTCAGGCCCACGTGGGCAACTCTTGGTGGATGGACACAGGTCTGGAATTGTGGCCTGGAATTACCTTTCTCCGTTGGTTTTGGGCCATTCCACCTCCCCTTCCTCCCTGGAGATTTATTGTATTAAATTTTCAGGGTTTTTTTCTAAAGGCTTGGAACAAAGGGAGACTCGTAGAAGATTTGTATGAGGCGAAGGTTCATATTTGGTCTATATTTCAGAAGGGTAAAATAAAATGCTGAACCTCCTGCAGACAAACTCTGGGAGTTCTCCTGGGTACCAGTGGCATATTTCTTCTGTGATCCTTCAGGAGGTTAAGGGTGAAGCTGGAGCTATATGAAGAACAATTTGTTTGCTCTTTACAGAGGCAAAGACGGAGGAAGTGGGTGAGCACAACTTGGGTGTCTTTGAGTCATTTTTTCATTTCTCTCCAGTGCTCAGCACGTGCCTGTCCTGCAGCCCTTGCTGAGGTCCCTTTCACTGTTTTCGTGATGCTCTCGGGCTCCCCAGACTTTCCCTGGCCTGTAAGTCAGGAAAACTTCCTGAAAAAGTAATGAATTCACTGGTCATGTGTGTATTCCAAACCCAAACCCTTTGTGACTGTTTACTCCTTCCTTTCAGATGTATAAAAAGTGTAGGATAAATTAATTTTTCTGACAAACTGGCCTTGGAAAGGTTAATTACTGGAAGAAATTTTTGTCGTTGTTTTGTCTTATAAAGCACACGAATGTTTAAACAACAGCCCTAGTTTATACTTATAGGCTTTTCTTCCTCAAGTGTGCAACACAATGGACAAGGATTTCATCAACAGGTGCAGAGGACCAAAGAATCCTGGAATGTTTTGTGTGGGAAGGGACCTGAAACTCATCCAGAGCCAGCCCTGCCATGGGCAGGGACATCTCTCACTGTCCCAGGCTGCTCCAAGCCCCAATGTCCAGCCTGGCCTTGGGCACTACCAGGGATGGGACATGGTGGAAGATGCCTGAACCATCAGGACGAAATCTCTGTCCCCAGGCAAGGTTTCACACCAGCATCTCCCTAAAACTCCACCAGCCAAAAATCTTAAAATATTGCAGAACAGAAAAATAAAAGAAAAAAATCATAAAAATCAATTAGCATCACTAATTAACTATAATAATACCATTTAATTCACTGCCTGGAAATACAGTGGCTTTGGCCCTGTGCCATGATATAACGTTCATGGTGGAGTCTTTCATGTGGTCACACATCCATTCTGAGACCTGACAGTGATGAGCAGTTTTTAAACATTTAAGTGCTGCCGTTGTTTTACTGAAGGAATTTTATTGCCTTGCTCGGGCAGTTAATATCTCACAGCAGCTGCTATTCATTGCAGGGATTTGGGTATTTAAAAAAGGGAGAAAAAACTCTGTAACTTCTATTTTATATTGTTGTTTGTCTCTGCCTGCTCTTGGAAGGGTTTAGAAGAAGTTGGGCCCTCACCATAGAAGTATCCATGTCAGTAATCAAATATAATCCGTATTTTGCCAAGTTTCCTGGGCTGTTGCATCTGCCATCACCACCTGTGATAATTCTCCTCCCCTTTTTTTTTTTTTTTGCACTAAATTATCAATTATAATATTCTACTTTATTTCCCCCCCTCCATGCACTGCTTTATTACAACTGGCTCTGGTTAGGGATTTTTTTTTAGATGTCAGTGAGGAGGTGTGGGTAACTCTGTGCAGGTTTTTGAGCGTTGGAATGGGCGTTGTGGAGTCCTGTGGTCCCAGTTTCGGAACCTGCTCTCCATTAACATTAAAAACAGATGATCCCACGTGTGCAAATGAGGATTTACTGAGTAAAGAGATGTCAGACCTTGCAATTTTCTGTCACAAAATGAAGCCCTGAGTGTTGGTAACATGCAAGGAGCATCTTTGAAAGATCCAAACAAGACCCTTCCCGGCTTGAGTTTTGTGGGAGGGATCAAGAAGGGAAACATTTTCGTGGAAATTGAGCAAATTTGGTCAAAAACAGTGAGAGGAGAGAACTGTGGTGCTACATTTTCCAGGTTAACTTTAGAAAATAGCTAAGCTTTGAAAAACAGGGAATGTAACAAACGGTTTTATTGTTTTGAGAACATTCTGGGTGTTCTGGGTGTGTCTGTGGGATGTGCCAGCACTGCCCGGGTGATTTGGGGTGGTTGTCGCACGCTGATTATCTCTTCAGTGGCTCCATACTGATGATTTAAGACCTGACTTAAGGAATGTTTT
>VYZQ01040511.1:0-22310 GCA_013400655.1 Mystacornis crossleyi | reverse complement strand
CTTGAGGGGCCATTTACAGGAGATAGTCCAGAGGAGGAGGCTGGGAGCACCGCCCCACCTGGTCTCAACAGCTCCTGAAGATGGTGATAGAATATTTTTTGGCACATTTTACACTGTAACCTAGGACAAGGAAGCCTGAGCGGGGTTTTAGCCCAAACCCCTGCAGTAGCCCCTATGCCCTTGTTTGTCCTGTGGGGCTGTGCCAGCACCGACACCAGCAGCTGCTAAACCACCCCTATTTGCAGGGAAAAGGGAAAATATCAGCAGTGGGGACTTCTAAAGGCAGAGCAGAGTGAAAAGGGCGGGGATGGGAGCGGAGCAGACATTTACACCCCTGGGGTTTATGGCACTGCACTCACAGACCCCTCTTACATGAGTATTTCAAAAATAGCCGTCTCTTTACGTGCCATTAGTTAAGGGGTACTGGTGGGAGTGTGCTGGGTTTAAAAGGATGGGCCTAACCCTGCCTATTGGTGAGAGAAGGCTTTTCTTGCCAGTTTGTGGGGAATTTACCCCAGTGGTGTCTGGAAATCCCATTTCCAAAGCCTGCATCCTGTCTGCTCCCTCTCAGAGCGGCACCGATGCTCTTCAGCACCCACCAAAGTTAAAAGGTGATATTTGCACTCAAAGAGCTGCTGTCTCCCTTCAGCCTGGATCAGATACTTATCTTTATCAAGAAGACGAACTCACTGCAGCTCAGCTGGATTTAAAACCAGATTTTATATTTTCATTTTTAATTTTATGCTGAGGATGGGGACTGTGCGTAGGAACCTGATTAAAAAAATGTGCATTTGCTCAGCTCCTCTTAGAGCCAGGTTTAACTTTCAGTGGTGCTCTCTTTTTGCTATAAAAAGGGAATTTTATTATTGTTCTTGGTCCAATAAAATTCATTAGGGTCTCTGCTTATTTGCTTTTCTGGAGATAGTAACTGAAGGGGTACAAAAACTGGGCACTGTGATAAATTTTTGATCATAGAAAATAGAAAACCAGTCAGGAAATTATGTTTTAAAAAGGACAAACTTTAAAAATAAAAATCCCAAAATGTGCCTTGGTCGAGCTTTTTGAAAATATGACACATCCCCTAAATATGCCACGTTTATTTTTATAATGCTATAAATAAAAAAAGTTGAGTGAGAAAATAATCTCTTGGCTGTTCTTGGGAGCGCAGCCCCTGCCAGGAAAGGTCTCTGTAAATAGCAGAGGTCAGAACTGCCTGGGATCTCTCCCCCAGCCCTCTGGAACCAAGGAACACATCTTTGTGTACATTCCATAAAACATGGATGGCTATTCCTCCTTGGATAGTAAATCTTAGTGACCAAGAGGTGCCAAACAGGTGCCAAAAAAATTAGAGAGAAAGAAAATCTATCCTTGGCTACTGTTTCTTAGTGCTTTGAGTATTTTGGCCTGGGAATTTTCTGACAAACACTTTTGGGCCGAAACCCTGAAGTTTATCAAATTGGATTTTTCATGAGAAATGGGTTTTTCATGAGAACAGGCCAGTTTTGGTCTATCTGTTTGAGGAGTACCAAGCAGTTCGAAGGACTCAGCTGTATTTTGTTTCCTCTGTGTTGATTTTTATTTTTTTTTTTCCCCATGGGGATTTTACGCCCGATAATCTTGGCGGTGGTTGCTGCTCGGAAGAGTTTGGTTTGAAATTTGTTTTTCTCTGTGTAAAGAGATTTGCAAGGGATTTTTATTTCTCGCACGACCATGATTTAGGTGAGTTCTGGTTTAGATGCTGATGCTGCAGTAGGAGCAGCAGAAATGAAATGCTTTGGGAAGGGCAGAGGTGGAAGGAAGTTCATCCTTTCAAGCTTCTCTGGTGTAGTTTTCATCTTTCAATCCATTTTAAGAGATTAATTCTAATTTATGCCCCTTTGGGGCAGCTGGGGATTGTCACTGGCTTGCTCTGGGACTGTGAGTGAGCAGGGGATTATCCCAGCCCTGGAGCACCCGCGTGGCTCAGGGTGCTGGGAATGTCCTGGTGCTCCCTGAGAGGCTGAGCAGCCTGCTCTGCTCGTCCCACGGAGAGGCAGGTGGGGTTTATCCCACAGAATTCTCATGGATTTGTTTTAATTTTCCAAGTCCACAGGGAAACATTGGAATTTGATCTTTGGAGGAAGGGCTACAAGGCCTACTGCTGGCCTTGGCCATGGTTGGACTCGATCTTTGAGGTCTTTTCCAACCTCAATGACCTGGTGATCCCTGAGCCACTTGATTTTGAAAATAATTTAAAATGGGACCAGTATTTATGAGGGAAAGAGGGGATTGATGCTTTCAGGAACTGGATCCCCATCTTAGAGGCAGAAAGGTGAGGCCAGACAATTTTAGTGTAAGCAGCTCTCTGAGGGGCCAGCATGGCTGGCAGGAAGGAGGTTCCTAACACATCGTGAGAGGACAGGAATCTTAAATTGCTCCACTGTCTTCTTGGGAAGTGCTTGGAGAAGGGTGTAAGGGCAGACACTGAGGGCACACCATTCCCAAACCCCACTTTCCCCCCATCACTGTCCTCTCTACCTTTAATTTTCTCCCTGAATAAATTTCTTTTACTGTTTCACTTCCCTCACCTCCCCAAACCCAGACTTGACCTACTGTATTTGCTTTCATTAGAATAAAATAATTCCTTTTAGTGCCTTTTGCCCTGGCTAAACCTTCAGCTTTTTCCAAGTCCTTCAGCTCCTTAAGAAATTTATTATCAATACAGGCTGGATGTATGGAATCAATGAGTGTTTCTGCAGGAAGTGTGAGACTCTGAGCTTAATCATAAAAAATACAGGGAAGAGGGAGAGGATGAGTGAGCTCCACCGATTCCTGAAGAAGGAGGTGCTGGAGCACACAGAAATCCTCTCTGAAAGGCATTTTGCTGCTCTTTTGTGTGTTAAATTTAAAAAATAAGCTTTATTTCACCACGCAACTGTGACCATCTCTCTCGTGCTCATGGGGTGGTGGCTCTGGGAGAGAATCCTGCACGTGGTCCTTGCTCTTCGTTATCTTGAATTACACGAATGATTTTAAAACATATGTCAATAGGCCTTGAAGCAAGCAGATTCTGTTCTGATTAATTAATCATACAGTTTCTCAGCTTCAAATGAACTTTTTTAATGACAAGTATTAATTTTTAAATTTTTTTTGGGCTGTTTGTTTTTACGCATCTGCATACTGCTTAGTTTGAACTTATTAATTAGAATAAATAAAAAATAAGGAAAGCAGCAGGTGTTCTCTCATGTCTTCTACAAAGAATCTTATTCTTTAAATTTTACCAGATTATTTTATTCCTGCTGCTTCACCCTGCAGGTTTCACAACAGAAATATTTTCTTTTNGCAGCCATTGTGGCTGAGGGGTGCCATGAGGATGGGGTTGGGGTGAGCAAGAAAATTCCCAATTTCTTGACCTCCTGGGGAAGAGAAATCCCTGGGCAGTGCCTGAGAGAGAGCACAAAAAATCCAGCAAAAGACATTAAATATCAATTTCCAGCCCATGAGTTATCACATCCTAAAAATGAGGAATATCCATATTTAAGCACCTGGGTGTGGGCTTGGGCTGTGGCCAGGGGTCACCTGCATGAAGCCGTCCGCCCTCCCCCCTTTTATTTCCCTTTCCAATTTCTTAAAATAAATTTTAAACTGACAAATTAAAAATTCCAGCCTACAGAGTTAAAAAGGAAGAGTCGGCATCACCTTTTACTGCATCCTGCCTGAAAACTCTCCTCCTTTTTTTATTGTTCTCCCTATTTTATTTTTAATTAAAAGCCCGCCTGGACGCGAGTGACTGGCGTGGAAAGCTAAAAAGCAACTTGAAAGTTTGGGGGAATTATTTTCGCGCGGCTCAAACGCCAGGCGAGGATTAGAAACAGTTTAAAAGCTTTCCCATTCCAACGTTATCCATCAGAGGCCCCTCGGAATGCCCAGATGAATATGGGAGTGGACAAGGTTCTGGTTCCTTTCAGAGAGCTGCCTCGACCTTCTGGGTTTTTCCTCGGGCATTGATGTTTGGTGCATATGAAAGGATTTCTCCAGGGGTTTCTCCAAGGGTTTTGGGGGAAGTGAAGCAGATTGGGTGAAGTCAGAATACAGACTTAAGTTCTCTCTGTGTTTTTGGTGGGAGAGAACTGACTCCTGCATTATCTCACAAACACATAGGAAACATAAAAAGGGGAAATTATGCAGAAAAACATAAATTATGTAGATGCTGGAAAGCCTATGCAAAACATGATATGTGCACATAATAGCATATTTCCCTAGGGTCTAATTGCATCCTTTGGGTACCTTTTGAAGCATCTGAATATTCAGAAGAAAGCAAATTTATTGTAATTTACAAAATATCACAAAAAATAAGGTTGATACAATGATGGATGTTGTAATGGAAACTCACTCTTCAGTTGTTGTCTCCAAGTTGACCGAAGACTAAAATGAAATAAATTAGTGCAGCCGTTGTGTGGGGGATAGAGCTGCTTTCCTCAGCCCATCAGCCCCTTTCCCTCACAATCCTGGTGCTTTTCCAGATGTTTTTTTGGCAGGTCCTCGGCGCCAACCGGTGCGAGGGGAACCGTGGGTGATGAAGGGCTCGTGTTTATTTTCTGTTCTGTGATTTAGTCGGGGGAGAGGAGCTCCATGACAGCCCCGTGGAGTGGCTCTAAGTGGACGTGATGGGAGAGCTCTGGTGTCAGAAAGGATCATCAGGAATTCTGGGCTCCCACCAAAATTCCTCCTGAGCCCCACTGAGCAAACTGGCAGAGATTTCTCTGCATCAAGAAACAGGGAATCTACAGATAGTTTAAACGCCCTGCACCAATTACAGCTGCCATCGGAAGCTGTAGGGAAACTTGGGATCAACTTTAGTCACCAAAATCTAAATTTATCCCTCTGTCTTTGAAACAGCTTCACCACTTCGAACTCCGGAGTCCGGAGGCGAAGGGAAACAATGGGAAATTTTCGCAGAGCCACGTTTTAGCATTTTTCCAGAGGCAGGAGGTCACTGTAGCTCTTCTCTGGGAGCTGTTCCCTCATCAAAGGCCGAGTCAGATGCCCCAATCACCTCTCCCTGGGCTCCCCTTCCAAGGATTCTCATCCGCTCCTGGCACAGCTGCTGGGGAATAGAGACTTCCTCCTGCAGGGCCTCCACGATGGAGACATGAGGAATTGCTTTGGATCACTGGGATCTCTGTAGCTGCTCATATTCCAGGTCAGACAGGTGTAGGCATTTGCTTTGGAGAACAAACTCCTTGGAAGAGGGAGTCCTCAATCCATAGGTTTAAGAGTTTTCCCAGGAAATCCAGAAGGAGCATTTACATTTTCCATCAGCATTTGTGGCTGATTTGGTGGTGTCTCTGGACAAGGTCCTGAGTGATGTCCTCCAGAGGTGACCCTGCTGGAGGGAAGGGTTGGATTAGATGTCCTCCAGTGGTTTTCCAACCTTAACCATTCCACGATTCTGAGTCATTATGGTGACACAAGAAGGAACACCAGATTCTGAACAGGTTTTACTGCACAAACCTTGCTCTGTTAAAAATATTTAATTGGTCTTTTTGGCCACAAAATACCAAATCCCAGACACAAACAGTGACAGAATGACTGAGATCCAACATGCCCGCAGAGCCGGCTTTATGGGAATGTGGCTGCTGACCCTAATGCAGAGAAATTTGGGACCTCTGTGACAAGTAGGAAGCTGTGCTTGCTTTAACAATCAGGATTTTAACCTTAGTCCTTGTTCAAAATATCCACACCCTGTGGAAAGAACAAGCAGGGGGNTTCTACAAAGAATCTTATTCTTTAAATTTTACCAGATTATTTTATTCCTGCTGCTTCACCCTGCAGGTTTCACAACAGAAATATTTTCTTTTATTCACATGAGACTTTTTTGGGGTTTTTTTTTGTTGGCAATTTGAAGGCTGTCATGGTTTGTGGAGAAGAAAATATTCTTGTAATGTCTCCTTGCTGCTCCATGACTGATTTTACATGGATTCGGGAGTGAGTTTTAAATAAGTAGATTAGCCCATAATATTCTGGGGAAGGTACAAAGGGAAATGTGTTTTTATTCCTCCCAATTTCACTTGCAGGAACCATGTTTAGGAGTGGTTGCTTGTATTAGGCTGGATTTTTGTTTTGGAGGAGGAGAATGCGTGAATTATGTGTTCGTCCATCACAATTTTTTATTTTTGAGGCTGAAGGGCTCAGTCATCTGAGCCCTTGAATATATGAGAGCAAAGATGAGGGGCTATTTTTATNATGAATATGGGAGTGGACAAGGTTCTGGTTCCTTTCAGAGAGCTGCCTCGACCTTCTGGGTTTTTCCTCGGGCATTGATGTTTGGTGCATATGAAAGGATTTCTCCAGGGGTTTCTCCAAGGGTTTTGGGGGAAGTGAAGCAGATTGGGTGAAGTCAGAATACAGACTTAAGTTCTCTCTGTGTTTTTGGTGGGAGAGAACTGACTCCTGCATTATCTCACAAACACATAGGAAACATAAAAAGGGGAAATTATGCAGAAAAACATAAATTATGTAGATGCTGGAAAGCCTATGCAAAACATGATATGTGCACATAATAGCATATTTCCCTAGGGTCTAATTGCATCCTTTGGGTACCTTTTGAAGCATCTGAATATTCAGAAGAAAGCAAATTTATTGTAATTTACAAAATATCACAAAAAATAAGGTTGATACAATGATGGATGTTGTAATGGAAACTCACTCTTCAGTTGTTGTCTCCAAGTTGACCGAAGACTAAAATGAAATAAATTAGTGCAGCCGTTGTGTGGGGGATAGAGCTGCTTTCCTCAGCCCATCAGCCCCTTTCCCTCACAATCCTGGTGCTTTTCCAGATGTTTTTTTGGCAGGTCCTCGGCGCCAACCGGTGCGAGGGGAACCGTGGGTGATGAAGGGCTCGTGTTTATTTTCTGTTCTGTGATTTAGTCGGGGGAGAGGAGCTCCATGACAGCCCCGTGGAGTGGCTCTAAGTGGACGTGATGGGAGAGCTCTGGTGTCAGAAAGGATCATCAGGAATTCTGGGCTCCCACCAAAATTCCTCCTGAGCCCCACTGAGCAAACTGGCAGAGATTTCTCTGCATCAAGAAACAGGGAATCTACAGATAGTTTAAACGCCCTGCACCAATTACAGCTGCCATCGGAAGCTGTAGGGAAACTTGGGATCAACTTTAGTCACCAAAATCTAAATTTATCCCTCTGTCTTTGAAACAGCTTCACCACTTCGAACTCCGGAGTCCGGAGGCGAAGGGAAACAATGGGAAATTTTCGCAGAGCCACGTTTTAGCATTTTTCCAGAGGCAGGAGGTCACTGTAGCTCTTCTCTGGGAGCTGTTCCCTCATCAAAGGCCGAGTCAGATGCCCCAATCACCTCTCCCTGGGCTCCCCTTCCAAGGATTCTCATCCGCTCCTGGCACAGCTGCTGGGGAATAGAGACTTCCTCCTGCAGGGCCTCCACGATGGAGACATGAGGAATTGCTTTGGATCACTGGGATCTCTGTAGCTGCTCATATTCCAGGTCAGACAGGTGTAGGCATTTGCTTTGGAGAACAAACTCCTTGGAAGAGGGAGTCCTCAATCCATAGGTTTAAGAGTTTTCCCAGGAAATCCAGAAGGAGCATTTACATTTTCCATCAGCATTTGTGGCTGATTTGGTGGTGTCTCTGGACAAGGTCCTGAGTGATGTCCTCCAGAGGTGACCCTGCTGGAGGGAAGGGTTGGATTAGATGTCCTCCAGTGGTTTTCCAACCTTAACCATTCCACGATTCTGAGTCATTATGGTGACACAAGAAGGAACACCAGATTCTGAACAGGTTTTACTGCACAAACCTTGCTCTGTTAAAAATATTTAATTGGTCTTTTTGGCCACAAAATACCAAATCCCAGACACAAACAGTGACAGAATGACTGAGATCCAACATGCCCGCAGAGCCGGCTTTATGGGAATTTGGCTGCTGACCCTAATGCAGAGAAATTTGGGACCTCTGTGACAAGTAGGAAGCTGTGCTTGCTTTAACAATCAGGATTTTAACCTTAGTCCTTGTTCAAAATATCCACACCCTGTGGAAAGAACAAGCAGGGGGCTTGAGGCTTCAGGTGAGGGCATGGAAAAAGAATCCTTGGAAGCAAGGTCTAGATCAGGAAGATATCATGTAAAATCAGGGAAGTTTTTGGTACATTACCCAAAATTTAACCGTATTTAAGAAGTTTTCCTCCTTCCGTGGTTACTCAGACCATGGGAAGGCTGTGTTTTATTCCTCTCATGTGCCATGTGATGTGTTGATCCTGAGACTCTTCCTGTCTCCCAGGGAGTCCTGGAAGTTTTTGGATGGGGTCGCTGGGATTTGCCAACTCTTATTTGTTTTGCCTTCCCGCACAAACCAGCGAGGAGTGGGCTGCCTTTGGGCACCTTGGAGCGCTGACATTATGGAATGTGTGGGTCCCATCCTGGTGGCACAGCCCTGTGGGATGCAGGGAAAACACCCCAATCCCAATCCATGCTCTGCCATTCCCTGCTTTGTCTCGCCTCGCCCCGGCATCCCCGTATTCAAGGAATGTGTCCAAGCTTCCCCACGCCTGGAATTTAAATACATAAGTGTCCTGTACAGATCTGTTGTTGGTTGGTAATGTATTGTCAGCTGTCCTGCCAGCCTTTTTATCTTCTGATTAGCTTTGAAATCATTGAAGCCGGTGAAGATTCGTTTGTTATCCCAGTCCTCTGAGGACCAGAAATCCAGTGATGGTGTGGATGTGCTCTGAGGCAAGTTCCCATTTGTGAGATGGATGATGATTGCTTGTCGATACTAAGAAAAAGAGCTTTGTCAAATCTGAAGTTGTCTCCTTTCTTAATGTAAAATATTATTTTTATTTTCACGCTCGGAGAAAATTGTGATGCTGCGAGCAGTAGGCAAAGGAAAAAACAACCACCACCCCAAAACCCAAGGTGACTCGGATGTTTGTTTATTTGTCTGCTTTTGAGGTGTGCAAGATGTTATTTTTATTTTTTTTTTTTTTTTGCAGAACAAAAGCTGTCGAGGGAAGGAAAATACTTCTTTTATGATAAGTTCGTGCAGGTTTACAGGAATTTTCTTTCTCTAATGAGTAAAGATGTAATCTACCTCATTGCCGGCTTTCTCTAATCATCTCCCTGAGATGTTCTGGCTCCTGTGCTTTCAACAGACCGCTCCAAGATTTAGTGGGGTGTGGCTTAGTGCTGGAAAAACTTTGGGAGCTGGGAACCTTGGTCACAACCTAGAGGTGCACACCCAAAGGCACCTGTGGGTCTGTGCAGAGGTGTTTCCTTCAGAGCGTCCTGGGACGGGGTTAAAGCACAGCCAGGTCAGAAATGAGGGGGTGCAGATGTTTCACAGAATCCCGGAATGGTTTGGGTGGGAAAGGACCTCAAAGCCCACCCAGTGCCACCCCTGCCGTGGGCAGGGACACCTCCCACTGTCCCAGGCTGCTCCCAGCCCCAGTGCCCAGCCTGGCCTTGGGCACTGCCAGGGATCAAGGGGCAGCCACAGCTGCTCTGGGAATTCTATCCCCGCTCCTCCCCACCCTCCCAGGGAACAATTCCTGCCCAAGATCCAGCTAAATTTACCCTCTTCTGTCTAAAGCCATTTCCTCCTGCCCTACCTTTGTCCCCAGTCCCTCTCCAGCTCTCCTGGAGCCCCTTTAGGCACTTTAGGAGCTCTGAGGTCTCCCTGGAGCCTTCTCCTCTCCAGGTGAGCCCCCCCAGCTCTCCCAGCCTGGCTCCATAACAGAAGTGCTCCAGCTTTTGGAAGATCTTTGTGGCCTCCTCCGGGTTTGCTCCAGAAGCTCCACGTCTTTCTGATGTTGTGGACCCCAGAGCTGGATCAGGAGGGGTGTCATCAGAGTGGAGGAGAGAGGGAAATCACTTTCAAGTAATTTCTAACAAAAACCCATTGAATTTCCTCAGAGTGAAGTTGGTTACTAAAGCTGGGGCTTATCAAGACACGTTTAGTGAGTCTTTGCTCAGAGCAGGGGCTTCTTCGGCTCCCCCTCTGTGGCTCTGGGGGAAATAATGGGAATTTGTACAGCTTCACACCTGCCACCGATGGAGCTGTGTTTCCTTGGATGCTCAGGGGAGCTGAGCTCAGTTCAAATGCCCTTGAGCTGGAGCCAGGATGCGGCAAGTCTGGCTTGGAGATGGATTTGGTCCTCATGGAGCAGGTGATGCTCTGGTCTTCAGCTGCCTTTATGTACCTGAGGGTGATGGTCTCCAGATTAATCTGTGCTTTCCCCCCATTCCATCCAGCAAAGAAACGCTGAGCTGGGTGTGAAACCACACGCTGCACCCCTGAAAATCCATGTTTTCCTGGCTGCCCTGAGAAGTGGGAAGCAAGAGAGGGTGACTGTCTAAGTGAGCTCATACCCTTACGCTGTCTCACGGTCTGACTTCGTCTCCATCAACCCCTGTTCCTTTCAGCCCTCCCCTCCTCTCCCCGGGTTTTTCCATGCCATAAAAACAGGAGCCAGGCACTTTACGACCCAGCAGGAGCTGGGTCTTTCCGCTTGTTTGCTCTGCAAAGCCTTAACAGACTTTTGGCCACTGTGAAATAACTCAGACCAATCTGGGTCTGGCTCTGTGCAGCTCTTGCTCTGAATTCCCTGTTCCAAAACTTCAGTGGGAGAATTTTTCTTCTCTAAATCCTGTAACAGGACCAGGAACAAAGTTTTTTGTGATTTCTTTCTTCAAGAATTTACAAATTGCAGTCTCAGTAAGGGCTGTGCAGAGAGCTTGGAGTTTAGAATGAAGAATCATTTGAGCAACATGGGTTGTGTTTGTTTAAGAGGAAAAATACTCCTAAATCCTACTCCCACCTTTGACCTTTCCTCCCTGGGAGGGAATAGATAAGCAAATGGGAAAAGTGGGGGTGTGGGAAGGATAAGGAAGGTATTGGCTTTAAGCAAAACTCTGTCCTACGAGTCTGTGGATGTATTGTGACTATATCTGTGAATATACTGGAATTATTAATGTATAAGTGATCTCATGGCTTCTTGGCAGCCGCACGGAGCCCTTGGGACACCTCTGGAGCGAGTCAAAGGAAGTAACAGCGGCTGTGAACGTATCTAGGGATGCCTTTGGCTCGCTGGGCGCCGGGTTTTTGGTGCCAAACTGCTCTCTGTGGAGGGGCGAGAGCACAGGGGGTGAGCCCAGGGCTGCCAGGGAGGCCAGGCTGGCTCTGTGCTCCAGGGAGCACCGGCAGCAGAGGGAACAGCGAGCGCAGGGGCCGAAAGCTCCAAACTGGAAAAGCACATGGTGCCTCTGAACCCCTTCCAGCGCAGCCGCCAGCCAAGGAGCCCCGGGTTTATAGCTTCACACGTCTTCATTTCTGGGGATTTAAGCGGACCAGCAGCGTTGTTGAGGATTAACCCCGAGTTAAAAAAGCATTTATGAGGTGGAGGGATATGGAGTGAAATGCTCCTCGTGTCTCCAGGGGCTGGGGCCTGGCGCTCATGCCCTGAGGGTGACAACAGCGCCAGATTCCAGGAAAATTGTACACCAGCTCTTCCCTTTGCTTGGAAATCCCACAGCGCTTGGATAGGATCCTTAATCCAGGACATTTACAGTGGCTCTCCCCAAAAGCAGGGCCCTGGGCTGGCCNAAAAAAAAAAAAAAATCCCTGCTGTACCCGTGCCTATATGCACAAGATTAATGCAAAGGAAAAGCTCCCTCACCAACCCCGCCACCCACACATCTGCTGACCACCCTCCCCTGCTCTGGCTCCATGGCTCCACACATGGGGAGAGGATGGAGATGATTAATCAGGGACTGCAGGAGATGCTGAACGTTCGTGGCCCTGCAGAGCCTGGGGTTGCTGCTGTCTGCAGCGAGGATTTGGGGGAAATCTCTCAGTTGCCAGACAGGGCCAGAAGATAAAGAACCCCACCAAACTGGGGGGGAAAAAGGGTGTTTCTGTGAAACTCGTAGGATGTAAAAAATCAGTGGTTTTGCGGAGCTCTGCTCCCAGTATTATTCTTCGTGATTAGGCTAATGAGCCCTGACTCTTACAGGTACAGTGTGCTGTGATACCCACAGGGGTTGGGCTCTTCATCACACAATTAGGTCTCTCCCTCTGTGCAGGCATTTTATAATAAAGAATCAGTAGTCTTAATATGGTTTTGAAGCTGGTCAGCGCAGTCGTTACCCAGCACAGCTCCCAAGTCCAGCTAAAATTCACTTACTCAGGCTTGTTTGCAATGTCTTTCCTGGTAATGAATGCAAATGTTCTATTAAAGTAAGTATTTAGATTTCCTGAATGCTTTTAGATGATGTTTTTCTTTCCAGTGGAAAAAGGATAACCATGCCTTGATGAAGGAAGACTGCCTTTATTTGGGCTCTTGTGCCATGTTCTGACACGGGATATTGGCTCACATCTGGCGGGGTTTGGTCTTTGCCATGGTGAGGAAGACTTGGTGCCCAGAGGTGCCTCCCTTAGCAGGGCTGTTGTCTCTTTCTCTACAGATACATGTAAAAAAAAAAGGCCCAAAAAGGAGCATGGCCGTACCTTAGGCGGCAAAAACCAAAATGCAAATCCTCCAGGTTTATTTCTGAGGCTTTTTGAAGATTTCCATGTGGTTTAGCAGCAATTTGAGTGTGGCCTCTCGCTGTGCTGGGCCCAGCTGGCCTGGCCTGCCTGGTCCCAGTGATGTACAGAGCAGGGTGGGGTCCCCATAACCCACCCTGCCAAGTTTAGGAGGCGTCTGGCCAGGTCTCAGCCCCGCAATATTCCTGATGATTTCTTACTCCCTGTTAAATTCGTAGAAAGCATTTCAAACCTCATCTGTCAGCAGCATCACCACTGCTCAGATAAGTGTTTTAATTTTATTTAATCGCTTCTAGCTGCACATCTCGGATGATTGAGCGTGGCCTCTTTGTGGCAGAGTGCTTGGGAGAAGGCACAAAAATCAAACTAAATGATAGCGTTGGCCAAACTCTCGGACTGCCATCAAACCGGCTCCTGACTCCCAAAACTGATTTGCCAAGGATAAATTCCCTTTCAGTTAAAAAGCCAGGCTGAACAGATGTCTTGCGCGGTGCCCTGTAAATAAACATCCCGGAGCTCTGGAGCTCACAACGAGCTACGGGCTCCAAAAGCTGTTTCTGGACGTGACAAACGCAGGGTGTTCCCTCCCCGAGTTATGGCTGGCATCGCACAATCGGATTTGGGATATGGGAAACTTGGGCCCACTCTGGGTAAGAGGGGTCGTTGTTCCCTTGTTAGACATAACGTGCGGCGTTCAAACCCTGCAACTTCGGGCATTTCAAATTGGTGCCTCAGTGAGGCACTTTGGCTCCTGGTTTGTCAGAAGAGAGGGTTGATACAGGAACCTATCATCCACTGCTAATTAAAAACAGAGGCTGGGGGCAGCGGGGAAACCTGTGGCTCCTCGCTGGCAGTGTCCAGGGCCAGATTGGACAGGACTTGGAGTGACCTGGGATAGTGGGAGGTGTCCCTGCCCATGGCAGGGGGAGGGACTGGATGGGCTTTAAGGCCCCTTCCAAACCAAACCATTCCACGGCTCCTCGATTCTCTTATTTCTGACCTCTCCTTTCCTGGAGAGGACCTGTTTTGTCTCTCTGGGGAGCCTGACTGGGTGAGGGGTGCTAAAAGAAAGGAATGCTAAGGAGAAGGGACGTTTGATGGCATTCAGCGTGGAAAGCGGTGGTTGCTGTGGTGCTGTGAAGTGGGGGTGAGTCTGGGCAGGAAGGGAAGGAGGTGCAGCCATCCCGATGGAGCAGCAGCTGGTGGGACCCCCCAGGAGCTGGGGCTGGTTTTCCTCCGTGTTTCCCTCTGGGCTGCCCTGCTCCAACGTTATTTTCCCTTGTTTCCAACGCTCCCCGTTTGGCATGTGAGGGCTGCGTGGGGAATAACACGGGTGCAGCTGGGTGTTGCTGAGTGCACGTTTCACTGCCTGTTGCCAGCACATCCCAGATATCCTGCCAGGCTTGGATGAGTGGTGTTTGCCTGAAGCTTAATCTGGGCAAAGCAGAGGTTTTGACGGTGATTTGAGAAGCAGAGGTGGTGGCTGCTCTCCCTGCTGTGGGCAGCATCCTTTCCCTGCTCCTGGAGCTCGGGGGAGCCAGTGGGGCTGGGACAGAGGGTGGAGCTGGACTCCAGGATTTCCCTCTGGCTGTACCTTACACTTAAAAGCACTTGGCAACAGTGGTGCCAACAAAACTTGACAAACTGATTTGCTGATTTGGGTGACGCTGCATAGCCAGGGTTCTCAGATCCTCCTTTCCCCTTCCCTGCGTGTCACAAACTGCTCTAATGTCACATAAGGGATTGGGAAGGAAACTTGGGCTCCATTCATACCGGCATTGTTGCTAGGAAACCTCTCCCTTTGACAATGGAGGTTGAGCATGCCTGTATTTGCCTTTGGCTCTCCGAAGGACAAAAATCACCATGTGGCACTGGCGGGGGGAGGATGGGAAAAAGAAAAAAAAAACAACAACACAAAACCCCTGAAAATTACTTTAAAATTTTACACCGTGCCAAATGATGCTCCGGATTGCAGATGCCAGTGCTTCTGGTTTTGTAGGGACACAGATGAGGCACAGCTCGACCCTTCCATGCTTCATGTGCTGGAAAGTCAGGCTGGATTCTTGGAGTGCCTTCTGCTACCTGAGCTGGCTGGGGCTGCTGTGCCATATGGGAGAGGGAGCCGAGTGCTTGCCCGTGGTTACCACGCAGGGGGAGCCAGCCCCGGTATCCATGGGGAGTACACATTCCCTGGCTCTCGGGAAAGCTGCTTGATTTACAGAGTTTTGTTTGGTGGGAAAGAGAGGCTTCGTGATTCTCTCTCTCTGTCCCTCTATCTTCCCTTTGAATTTCAAGATATTAATTTGAAAAATATCCTGAATACTCACCGTGTGTATATACATGTGTTAGATTTGCATCGTGGGTGCTTTAAATAGGCTTGAAGAAAGAAGAAAATATTTGGAAACTGTTTTGCTTTCTTTCAAAGAATGGAGAGGACTAAAGTCTTAATTATCTAAAATCAGCATTCATATTTTTTTTACACAAATTGGCATCCTTTTTTACGTGTGTGGGTGGTTTTTTTTTTTTTTTTTTTTTTTTTCCCCCTGTCCTGGCTGAAAATCCTGCAGAGTGGAATGTTTTTTGCCCGCAGTAGTTGCTGCCAAACACTTTGGATGAAGTGCTGCACATCAGTGTTGACCCCTGGTCAAGGCAGAAGGGGAAAATCTGGTCTTGTGGCCAGGAGATTACAATTATAGTGTTTAATGTTGCCATTTTGGCTGCAGAGGAGACAAATCTGCGCCTCAAGATGGAATACTGGGTGCAGAAAACACGGACTGTGCTCATGCAGTCTCCAGTGCACTGTGTGAGCAAAAAGCTGATAAACTGATCATTGTCCTAAAGAAGGAAGGGGTGCAATAAGTTAAAATAAGCTCAAGAAATTTACTAGTTTCAGTAAAAATCCTAATTCTTGATTTGCAGTTGACCATAGTGAAACCTCACATTGACTTGAAGGTTCTGTGGGTTTTTTGAGGGGCTGGGTTCCGTTTCTCGCTCTGTGCCGTTTGCCGTGAGGGATGAGAGGCGGGAGCTGCTCCGAGGGCTCCCTGCTTTGTCCTCAGCCTGCAGCCCGTGCCAAGAGCTTTCCCAGGACAAAGCCAGGGTAATGAAACCTCCCAGTGAATCCCAACCCTGAAAAGCAGCTCAGCATCAGGGCAGCACCTCCCCGAGCTGCCCTGGACCCTCTGCCTCCCTCCTCGGTGCTGCTCCGGGCACAAACCCTTTGTCCCTGGCCCTGCTCCCATCCCCTCCCCTGTAAGCACCTCATTACCCATCACACCACCTCCTCTCGTCCTATTAACTCTCCTCGTGGCTTTTCACACCCCTAATATCATGGTTATTTATCCCGTGTTAAATTATTTTTATTAAAGCGGCAGCTGGGTCCCTTTGTACGAGACCTTGCAGCTCTGTGTGAACCTCCAGAGCAAAAAAGTAGGATTCTGTTTGGGGGAGAAATTAAGGCTCAGGAGCATGAAATGGGTTGTCCAGCATCACTTTTGCAGTTTGGAGGGCTGAGGTTTGCAGTGTCTCAGTGTTTTAGACCAGTGGCACCAGTGGCTTCCTGATGGACCCGCACGCTTTTCTGCGTTTGCTGCAAAGGCTTCAGTGTGTGGAGTTTAGAGCAGCCCAGGACCTCCTTATTGCTCCTAGAGGATTATTATTATTATTATTATTATTATTATTATTATTCAATGTAACTTTCTTTTTCCTGCCATGTGCTTCCTAAACTTCAGCACAGAACTGATTTTCTTTAAGACATTTGTCTCTCCTGGTTCACAGTTAGGGATTTCCCACCTCTCCAGCCCTGGCCCTGCCCAGCCTTGCTCAGGGTGGTTTTGAGGGCGCTCTGAACACAGAGGATTTTCTAAATTTATCTTAATTACCACTGCTTTGGTGCTAAATACCTCTCTTGCTGTTGTGCTCTGTGAATTCACAGGTTATTCCCACACCCTTCCCACGTCTGCTTTCTGCCCAGTGAGCAGCTACAGGTGCGCATCAAAAAAAGCAGATGGAAATGGGATTTTTGAGGAGGGTTCTGACAGTTCAATGTCCACAATGTGTTTGCCTTGGGTAAACTGGTGAATTTGCTCGTTTTTCAGGCAGCTATTAGAGTTTTAGAAGGTGTTTTATCAGCCTTCATATCACTTATGAAGATCAGGGAGGACTCATGACAATACTGGGGAGGGGATAAGGTTTGGTTGCTCACGTCAAGGGTTACTATACATAAAAAATGTATAGAATCCCATTGTCTCTAAAAATAACACTCTGTAGAGTAGATAGGGAGCATTATGGGTGACGCACTTTGAGGAGTAGGATCCTGACCCACATTTCCCCACTGTAACTTGCCCACGGGTATTCCCACTTTCTCCTACCTTTAGGTTCAATATATTCCATTTCTTGGTGTCTGTTTTCAAGGTTTATGTAGACTTGAGTTTTATTTAATTAATATTTTAAGCCTGTGCCTTGATGAGGAAAAGCTCCTTTCCAAAAGCTGCAAATGGGCTACTTTTATTCGAAACTGCATCTGAACAAAGGGCTCAGCACAGATTTATCTCTTGTGTTTCCAAAGCTTTCTCTAGCTCTCCATCAACTTTGGAATAAAGGGTCTATCCATTAAATTTAATTCATCAAACTCTCCTGCCTATGGCAGCAGCTCCGTTGCCCTGCCTGCCCTTTCAGAGCATTTCCTCCCGAAACCAGTGAGATATTTACTTACATTTTAGCAACTCTTTGAAAATGGCCATTATCAGGATATATCATCATGGGTGAAGTATCCCGAGTTTAATCTGCCCGTTGAAATTTACTTCATGTAACAACACAGTGTGTGCCCTGTAAATAACACGCTGCATCTCAGGAAATGAAAGATGTTTTGAATAAATAAATAATGGCTTGCTGACTACTGAGGCTCCTGGCTTTGGTAATGTACTGTGGAAGAGAAAGTAAATAGAAATCTCCTTCTGGGCATTTCCAAACATCAAAATGCCCTCTGCGTTTTGCCGTGGTTAAATACACAACCCCAGCAGAAGCCTGGAGCCCCCTGTTTGGGTGGCCGTGCAAATGAAAATCGCGGATTTTGCTGTAATCAGAGTTTCTGTGAGGGAGCAGAAGGTGTTGTTGGACGTAGGGGATTTTTTTAATGAAAAACTCTGGCAATGCAAGGGATGTGTCTAAAAACCTCGTGGTGTCTGGTTTAATGTTGACTGGGAGCATCTGAGGGATCTGTGGTTTTGGGGAGCTGTGGGTGAGCTTTGGTAGGCGTTGTTTTCTGCTGGAATTTTAGCTGCTGTGGTGTGCAGTGACCACCTCACGTTGTGTTGAGCCTTGGGATGGGGTGAACCTGACGCAGGCTCTAAGCCAACCCATGGTTGTGCCACGCTGCTTGAGGGAACAGGGAATCCTCAGGAGCTGGCAGGTGGTGGATTGAGATCATTTGCCAGCCTTGCAAAACCAACTCGGAGCTCATCATTAACTTCAGTTTTAGCGGAAAAGTTGGATTTGTGGAAGGAAAAGCCTGGAAACGGTGATTCCTGGTGGGTTTGGGATGGTGTTTGGTTCAGCTGGATGCGGCCACCTCGGGTGGAGATCAGTGTTACCCATGAAGAAATACAACACCTCCCACCGAGACCGAGCAGAGACACGACCGGTTTGCAAATCCCGCCGCTGAATCATTTTCACCAACTCTGGCTTAGGTAAAAGACAGAAATCTATCAAATGTTGTACAGATTAACTTATCACCCAGTTAAATGGGCTGTCAGTCTGGGCTGCCTGTGCTTGGCAGGGTGAATTCAAATGCATGCAAATTTCCCTGGTGGCTGACGAGCGACGATGGTGGAGCTGTCAGCTGATGACATGTGAAAATACATTAACATTGTTTAAAATATATTTGAAAGGGATAGCTCATATTTTGATAACATTTTCACAGGCAAATGATTTGTACGAGATCTGAAACACTGACCACATAATTTATGCCGGGAGGGTTTTTAAAAATTTTTTTTTTCCTAAGAGCAGCTCTTCAGATATGTTTTTGTGCTTAGAGGAAGCCCCCAAACAATTAACAATTACCACACAAACCGGTTCGAGTCCCATGTGCCACCATTGTACGGAGTCACTGTTCCGATAGCCTCACTTGTCACTTCCACTTGATCTTTCCAAAAGTGATTAGAAACTTCAAAAGAACCAATTACACAGGCCATTGTGTCAGAGACCTGCCACTTTTCTTTTTTTTTTCAAAGCCTCGTGCCCCTCCCTGCTCTTGGACTCGCCGTCTTTAATTTCTCCTATTGGCAAGATGGATTTCTTCACTTAACGGGAACGTCAGGAAGCAGAAACACTAAAAGCTCCACAGCGCTTTCACTCGTTCTTTCAGGGCTTGGTGACTTCTTAACCACCCCCTCCATGAGGACACGGAGGAGCCACGTGGCTTGTGATGGTCACTCCCTGCGTCCCCGGTTCCACCAGTGACCGTTCGGATAAGTGGCTTTGAAAGGCAGAAGAAAGATGCAGCTCGCTGCAGGAAAAGGTCGCAGGATGTGAACAAGTGTTGACTGAGCTGTGTGATAAGAAAAACATCTGAAGCCTGTGATTCAAGATCCAGCCTTTAGTCTCGAATCTTCAGGGGTGAAAGGGGAGAACTTAGCACAGTCTAAAAACAGCAGATCTCACAGTTCAGCAGTCAACCGTGGCGTCTGATACATGAAAAAAATTACTTATGCTGTCAGCTTCCATTATTTACATGATCTTTCTATGGTTGAGCCGTGGCTGTGGATGTGCAATTCAGCTCGAAAAATTGTGTATTTACACAGATGGGTGCTGGCATGTGACCACGGCTGGAGCAAAATGTGTGGTTAGAGGTAGAAATCAAACGCAGAGAGTGGTGAATCAGTTTTTCAGGGGTTTGGTTACAAGGTGCAAATGTTTGAAGGTATGAAGGGCTCTCTGGGAAATGGTGGTTCTTAGGAAAAGGAAGGTGTTGTGAACAGGATTGGGGGGCTTGCTCTCCTTGGCTTCCTGGGGTGTCTGCACTGTGTTTCAGACAGGGGCATCTCTGGCTCTGGGGGTTTTTTTGGAAATTCCTAGCAAGGACAAACATGCTGTCAGTACAGCCAGAAAAGTCTGTTAATAAGACTAAAAAAAGAAAATGGAAGTTGACAGTGAGGGTGTAAATGTAGTGGCTGGGATGGGCGAGAAGAGACCTGGTGGTGCTCCTGCACAGAAGCATCTTCTGATGAGGGAGAGACAGAGGTCAGGACAGAGGTGCTTTCGTTTCTCATTCCCTTCTTTCTGTGGATTGCACATGGGAACAAACTGTTTCCACCACAGCCTGGATTAGACTATAATTGCATCAGCAGGAATTTATCAGTAAGCTTATTTTCTTTTGGGCCTTACAGTGGTGTGTTTGGTGCTCTGGGCACAACTGTTTGCCTTAGAAACCCCTCAGAGTGAAAACCTGGGGTGAGATGCAATCCCTAACCTTTCCAGTGGTTGTAGGACACTGTCATAGATCCCTCTCTCCATTTCTGGGATTTGCCTTTTAATTTTCTTTAATTAATGCCTCATCTCTGAGTGCAGACGGGCTGTGAAACACTTCAGCCACGTGCTGGCTCGGTTCCTGCCGAGGAGTTTGCAGAGAGGGGATCCTCAGCGCTGGCAACCTGAACCTAGAGCAAATGCAGGTGATGGGAATAAATTTCCAGGTTTCAAACTGGACAGGAGATGCTGTAACAAAGTCTTTATAAAGCTTGGAATTTTGCTGGGACTATCTGGATACCCACCTGGGGTGAGGTTTTTGTCACTGGTGTGAGGTGACATCTCTACTGAACTTTCAATTTGAGTAGAAATCTCTGACCTGCTTTTGATCTCTGAAGTTCAAACACAAGCCATGTGCCAGGAGCACAGACCTCAGTGCTGCAGGGCACAGGTAATGGAGGAAAGAGGGATGAGAGGAGGGAAAGAAGGACGAAGGGGACGGGGCCAGGCCAGCAGAGAGACCGCCAACAAGGGCAACAGGTCCTCTGCTGACATCAGTGGCCTGTGGTTAACTTGGAGCAACATGTATTTCACATTAAAACGTTATAAAATATTTGTATGTGTGTTTGTGCCTTCCTTGAGGGTGTGACTCTCCCCCCCCCCTTAAGGAGGAGAAGTGTCCTCGTGGGTTGCCAGGTATTTAACCCGTGGAAAGTTGGTACATAAAATCCATTTAGCTTGTTAGAGAATCAATTGCATCTCCCTCGGTGGTGGTGCGATGTGCAAAGCCTTCCCTCCAAACTATTCTGTCTGCAGTTCTACAGTTTCCCTCTGCTGGTTCAACTCCATTCAGTTGGATAAACTGGGGGGAAAAAAGAGAGTTTTGCCCACATGGAGACATTTCCTTATGAGAAGGAAGAATTAAAGAAAAGCACGTAGTTGTTATGTTCTTAAGGAAAGCAGTGAGCTCGGTTTTCCCAGAGGGAATTCAGTCAGTAAATGTTCTTGTTTGAGGGGAAAGCCCCCACTTATCTGTCCACTGTCACTTTTAACAACCCAGAAGCTCCTGATCACAGGCGCACTCCCCGGAAAGAGTTAAACAGCAGCACAAGCCCGAGAAGTTGAAGAAGGGGAACTGAATGGCTCAGCTTGGAGCGGGGCAGCGCTGTCAGCGCTCCCCTTCGCGCTCGGGCCAGCCTCGCCAGGAGCGGTCCATAAGCAAGGCTGGAACTCAAAGCGGCCCCCGCCTCCCTCCGCACGCTCCTCTAATTGTTTTTCCCGGTANGCAGGAGCGTGTCCGGGTGGGTTGGGAATGTCTCCAGAGAGGGAGATCCCACAACTCTCCATCCTGCTGTGAAATTTGCATCCTTGTCTCAAACTTTTTTCGGGATCGGAACCTATAAACGCCATTGCCGGAAAGTCTCACTGAAGTCTCACGACTTTGAGGACAAGTTGTGGTTTTTGTTGATCAGACTCAGAGCCTGGCACAGCACAGCCCAGATCCTGTCTGGGATATTACAAATGAACCACTCCTTTTATTTAGACCACTCATTTAAATTAGAATTTTAACTAAATTCTTTGGCCAAGTATGGAAGTTTTGTTATAATTGAGTTGAGTTTTTCCCCCTTCCCCCCCTTTTTTCCCTTCAAGATGATTATAGATAATAAAGTAGGATGCAAAAGTCTTCATTAAAAATGCATTTTGTAAAATTGAAGCTTAAGTGTCAGGTTTTTCAAGCAGTCTGTCAAATACTTGACAATTAAAATAGCTGTTTTTAAAAATTTAATGAGACACAATAAGGACTAAATGCACAAGAAGCCTCCTCCTTCTTAGGATAAAGTAGAAACATAACAAGTCCATTATATTTCCTTACAAAAGTGTCCCATTTGTAAAATATGCTATAATCTATTTTTAATTAAATTAGTATATGCAATTTATTACCTGAGCTATATTTATTAATATTTAATATTTAATTTCAAATTAATTATCCAAGTGAAAGAGGACTCAGCTGGGCTGGAGAGATTCACAGAACAGCAAGTGTCCTGCAGCAGCCGGAGGTAAACCTGGAACATGCAGATATCCTGAGCTTTGTGGGAACAATGGAAAAAAAATATACATCAGAAGTTGTGAGTGCAGTCACCTTCTTGCATGGAAGTGTGGAATCCCTGAGGAGATGAATGCCTGGTGTTCATATGTTCATAATTTTGGGAAATATTTTCATGGAATTAATCAGAGAACAGATCAGATGGGAGGGACCATTGGAGGCCATCCAGCCCAACCTCCCTGCTCCAGCAG
>VYZQ01040508.1:0-14458 GCA_013400655.1 Mystacornis crossleyi | reverse complement strand
CCTTCAAGATCGTCGTCACAGGTAGGAGAAGATCCTTTGGCCCATCACTCTTATTTCTAGAATCTTCAGAAGAATTAACATTATTTTGTAAGGCTTTTTCATGTTACGCTTCGAATTTTTGGAGGACATCATTGACACAGCCTGGGCTGGGTACAATTGCAAGACCAGTTTTCTTCATCTATTATTTGTAAAACATTTAAAATCCTTAACACAGGGATCTGAATCCCTGGAAAATCTTGGAATCTGTGCATCACTGGAGGGGAAGGGCTGTAAAAACGTACTGATTGTTCATCTCCTTCCTCCCATCTTGGTGCAACGAGAACAAATCTGCACCACAGCGTATTGTCAGCGCAGGGTCATGGTGGAGAGCCTGCCCGATGTCCATACTCCTTTTCTTTCCCTTGTTAGTGCTCATTTCAGCCTGAAGGGAGGATATGGGTGTAGGGCTTGATATGTACTAAGGTCTTTAAGGTGTAAGTGGCAAGTGGGGAAAGAAAGTGTCATGGAGAATCATTCCAGATGTATTTCCCTAGTGGGGCCGTAGAGAGGTAGAATGGATTCAGCTTCCCAGCTCCCTCACAACTTCCCAATCCACTTCCAAGTGGTAGGACTGATGTGTCTTCTGCAGAACAAGGGGACTGCACCATTTGGATGTGAGATGAGCTTTTACCAAGGTTGCGCTGAGAACAAATAACATTTGTTATTTGGATGTGTCATTGCTGGTTTAGCACCTTTGTCACTTAACAAAATGATCTAAGAAGAACCAGAAGCAGCTGCTGGTAATCAAAGTAATCAATTTTATGGAATTATGATGCAGCAAGAAACAGCTCCTTCCTCTAAAAATTTGGTAGTTTGCAGTTAACTTCAACAAAAACACGTTCTGCCAGGCAATGTTCTTGTGAACCATGCAGAGTTTACTGTGTCAATAAACACAAACCAGGCAAAAACCCACCACAAAACCCCCACCACAAAGTACTTTGCATGTTCTTCTGATAGATTTCGATGTGGACTGTTATGTCAGGGGCTTTTTTCCCAGAGTTACCTGTAAGCCACGAAAGGGGATTGAGCAACATTGTATTTTGGAGAAACTCTGGATTTCTCTCTCTTTCCAGAGCCCGAAGTTGTGTTTACAAACAAGGAGAAGGTGCAGAAAGAGGTGAAGGCTGCACTCTCAGAAAATGCCACGCTGAGCTGCGAGGTGGCCCAGGAGAAGACGGAGGTGAAGTGGTACAAGGATGGGAAACTCCTCACCTCCAGCAAGAAGTTCAAGGTGGAGTCCGAGGGCAAATCGCGTCGTCTGGTGGTGGGTCAGGTGGAGAAGAAGGATGCAGGGGAGTACACCTGCGAGGCTGCTGGCCAAAAACTCACCTTCAAGATTGACGTCACAGGTAGGAGAAGATTCTTTGTCAGAATTCAGTAGAGAACAATAAAGCAATAATTGGAATAACTATTTCACCATGACTCAGCTGCAATAGTCCCTATTTTGTTGCAGCCTGCAGGGTTAACCTGATTTTTCTGCACTTTGTTGCCTGGATTTGTAGAAATGGGAATATTTGGCTTTAGCACAGCACAAGTTCTGTCTCATTTTCAGCTGGTCTATATAATATAGTTGCAGATGTGAATATAATAGGAATAATTATCAACATATTATTCAGATCTCTCCCATTCCTGGGATTCCAAAGGGTGATTCTTGCACATTGAATCTCTTGAAAGACGCATTAAAGAATCCCTTCCTTGTTAGACTTCCAATCCCATTTTGGAAGACTTAGAGGCTGGAATACGTTTTGTCATTGGCAGCATCAGCAACCACGTCTCAAGATGTGTTGTAAACAGCACTTTTTCTGAGTTTGGGCTGTGGAGTGATTGAGATCTCGGCCTTTTGAGATGTCTTACTACTTCTGCCAGGTGCTAAATGCCCCTTTTCTGTGAAATAGTCCAAGAAATTATTTGGAAGAGGATTTACACAGTGCCCAAACTGCTTTAAGCATGTGATGTTAAAGGGAGTTTTGACATTCCAATCACTGTGGGGACATTTTACCGTGATCCTGACTTACCTGAGCCCTGCAGGGAGATCATATTTCCTTTGTCTCTTTGGCAGTCACGTTTGTGGCAGTGGAAGAGACCATGAAGAGGCTGTTCCAGAAGCCCTAAATGCTTTATTATGTCCTAGATTTTCAGTAAAAGGAATTTGCGAGCTTTTGATGACATGCAGGACAGATGTTCTTTGGGAATGTTTGAATTAAATAAATTTTTACATGGTGACTTGCAGCTGTGGGGTTGATGTCAAGGATCCTCTTGGTCCTTTCCATTCCCAGGCTCTTAGTTCCCAATTTTCCAAGTGGCAACTCCATCCCACAGAAGAGTAGACACTGCTCAGTGATGGCAATTGGTTTTGGCAAGTGACAACCTAAATATTTTCCTAACTTGTCTACAGAAGTCTTTAAGATTAATCTCATTTTAACCCCTCAATAATTATTCTCTTCTTTTTCTGTACTCAGAGCCCAAACCTGTATTTATAAACCAGGAAAAGGTCCAGAAGGAGGTGAAGGCTGTCCTGACAGAAAGTGCCACCCTCGTGTGTGAGGTGGCACAGGATTCAACCGAAGTGAAGTGGTACAAGGATGGAAAACTGCTCGTTTCCTCTCGGAAATTCAAAATAGAGACCGCGGGCAAATCCCGGCGCCTGGTGATAGAGCACCTGGAGAAGAAGGATGCTGGGGAATACATCTGTGAGGCTGCAGGCCAGAAGCTGACGTTCAAACTGGAACCAACTGGTGAGTGCTCACTTTGTGGTGGGAAGAACCAATCCTCGTGGCTTAGAGGAAAACTGGATATTCCCGACGCAGCAGCCTTGGTGCAGCCACTGTGTCCCTTAGAGAAACACCAGTGAGCCCCATGATGCATTAATTCTTAATCTAGCAGTGTAGAGGTGGGAAATTTGGGCTTTTTTGGGGGGTCTAGAAACGCTATATAGTTTTTTGCTTCTTTCTTTCACACACCATATCACCCAATCTCTTTCAGTGGTGGGGAGCTGAGCGTAAAGTGGGAAGTTTTGAAGAGTAGCAGTGACTCAGTAAACCTGGTCTGCTGCTTGTGTGTGCCCCAAAAATGCCCTGTTCTCTGGCAAAGTGTTGTGCAAGATAGAGAAGAGGCCAAGAGGAAGGGACTGGTCTGACAGAATGGTTTGGTTGGAAGGAACCTTAAAGGTTGGGTTCCAACCCTCCTGCCAGTGGAGCAAATAGAAAACAGGCCATAAATTCAGCCTATAAATGTTTCTTCTTAATTTTATCTAAAAGCCTAAAAATGGAAGGGGAAAGAAAATTATATAGGTATTTTTCCTTCTAAGAAACAAGCTTTTTATGGGCGGCAGATAAAATATAAATATTTGCATTTCCTTTCCTCCGCTTCTCTTTTAAGCAGAAGTTCTGAGTTGTCTGAGAGATCATTTTCTTTCTTCCCACTCAGGAAAAGATTATACCAGCCACAAATATTCAGCCATATTCCCTGGATTATTGCAGGTCGTGGATGGTGTGGGTCCTGAAGAGAGAGCGATATAAAACTGCTGTGTCAAGGATTTGAGCATAAAGTTCTTAATTTTCCTGGTTTATTGTCATTTCTAGAACCAGAGGCTAAATTTGAAAAGAAAGTTGTCCAGAAAGAGCCTCTCATTGTTCAAGAACATGAAAGCATCACACTGACAACCTCAGTCACGCCTGAAACCGCTGCAGTGAGGTGGTTCAAGGACGGCACGGAAATCAAGGCCAGCAAGAAATGTGTGATCAAGAGCGAGGGGGCGTCCAGGACGCTGACGGTGAGCGCGGCCGAGAGCACGGACTCTGCCCTGTACACCTGCCAGACAAAGGATGACAAGCAGGAGTTCAGAGTCCAGGTGAAAGGTGAGCAGGGCCCACCAGGTCGTAGCCCAACCCGACAGCGGCACTTCCCTCGTGGTGGGATGGAGGGGAAGTTCAAACTCTTCCAAACACTGTTCCAGACTCAAGGCCTGTTGTACCTTCTCTGGATTCCCCACCATGGGCCAGCAAAGTTCTCCAGCTTTCAATTTTCCATTTTTTTGTGCTTTCCTGGCCACCTGGAGATAAGGAACTACCTATGATGGATACTTCTGGTGTTTGCTCCCCTCCTGTTTCTGTATCCCCTTATAGAATGACAGTGATCTGAAAACACCATGTCAGAGGAATCTGCCTAAATTTCCACATTTCTGGTTAGATTTTGTCTCCCCTCAGCCCCAAATATTTAAAGCAATTTTATTTATTTATTTATTTATTTATTTATTTATTTATTTCCGATATAATCTCAGTGTTTTCATCAGTCTCTGTTACAGGTAGGGTCTGAACACTTGCCCTGACCTGCTGTCTGAACTTGAGCAACTCATGTCACCTTACCTGCTTCTATTTCTCCATCAGTNCTCACAACTTTCCCTTCTCCTGGATCTCAGAAATCCCGGTGAAGTTTGCCAAAAAGCTGGAGGCCGTGAAAGCCGAGATTGGTGGCAGTGTGTCCCTGAGCTGTGAGCTGAGCCACGCCAAAGGAAAGGTGACGTGGAGCAGGAATGGTGTGGAGATCAAGCCCAGCAAGCGTTTCCAGATCCGTGAAGATGGGGTCAAAAGAACCCTGACAATAACAGGGATCCGGGCTGAGGACGAGGGAGAATATTCCTGCGAGTCCAGGGATGACAAGAGCAGCATCACCATCGTCCCCAAACGTACGTCTCTGATGGTGACAATGTGGAAGGATCCCTGGGTTTTGTCCGTAGCTGTTACAACCCTGCAAAGCTGAGTTTATTCATATGTCTGGGCTGACTCCTTTGTTGAGAGCAAAACACAAAACTCCCCTGTCAGTGTCAGTGGAACCTCTGTTTGTGAAAAATATGATGATTGTGAGACCTGTTGAGCCCAGGTCTCTTAATATTGACCTTTGTATTGTATTTGAGGCTGGAATTCATTTTCCTAAATGTAAGATGGGTTTTTTCCCCCATTTTTTGGTTTCATTTTTCGCCTCTCTTTGTACACAAAATTTACTCAGACATGGAAAATGTGATGACCCGGTATTGTGATCGCTTACTGCAAGTAATCAAATTGATGCTTCCAATAAAATCGTGGAAGATTTTGGCTGTTTGAGGGTGCTCATGCCGAGTCTCAAAGATATGCTCCTAAATGTTTTACTCCTATCCCTCAGCTCCCAGAGTGGTGAAATTCATCACGAGTCTCAACAGCGTGGTGGCCGAGGAAGGAAAAGAGGCCGTGTTCAAGTGCACCGTCTCTCCCAGTGACGCCGTGGTCACCTGGCTCAGGAATGGTGCCAAGATTGAACCCAGCAAGAAATACGTGATCTCTCAGAAGGACAGCAGCCACAGCCTCACCATCACTGACCTGACCCTGGAAGATGCAGCTGAAATCACCGCCAGTGCTGAGGGCGTGGAGAGCACAGCCAACCTCAGAGTCCGAGGTAAGAGGTGGCAGTGCCACTCTGACAGGCTGGCACTGGTGCCCTGCCCATGGCAGGGTCTTGGGATTGGATGATCTTTAAGGTCCTTTCCAACCCAGACCATTCTATGATGTTGTTTTATTGTGGCTTTCCCTCTAATTAGTTATTTTAGCAGCAGAGAAATTCTGCTTTGGCATCATTAAGTACGGGTGCCCAGAATGCTTTGGGTTTGGAGATGCATGAGCCACTGCTTTAATTTTCCCTCAAAGCCTATTTTCTGGATCCTCTACATTCCTATTAATGCTGCCTCTCTTGCAGAGGCCTCAATCTCATTCAAGAAGAAGCTGGAGCCCAAAACAGTTGAAGAGAGGGAGACAGTGACCTTGGAGGTGGAGCTGACCAAGCCTGCTGAGGTGAAGTGGATGAGGAACAGCATCGTGCTGAAGCCCAGTGACAAAATAGAGATCAAAGCTGAGGGAACAAAGCACACCTTGGTGGTCAAGGACATCTCCTTCGCAGAGCGGGGCTTCTACTGCTGCGAGAGCCCTGATGACAAGACCCAAGCCAAGATCAATGTGGAAAGTGAGTTCAGTGGTCTTCAGTTCTGTAAATACCCCGGGAAAGGTTTGGAGGTGGATTCTGGTCTTTGCATTATCACGGGGATGCAGGGGCCCAACCATGGGCTTGGCCACCAGCCAAATGACCGAGAGGAGATGAAAGCGATGGCAGTGAGCAGAGAACGTCTGGCTGGTTCCTGTTGCCTCCATCCCATCCCACCAGCTTTGACCATTAAGCTTCTTAAAAGATTCTTCTCCTTACTCTCTTTCTCACTCCCTGATACGCTCTGTGTTTTTCCTTTGTATGATTTTTTAGCTAAAAATCCCTCTTCAGCCGTCCATTGCCCTGATTTTTCTCTGCAAACCACCTCATTCGGAATGTCTCTTTATATTCAGCCAGGGTCTAAAAAACTACAAAAGCAAATCTTCTCTCTGAGGGCATTTCCCCCTTGGGTAAACGAATGGTGCCTCATCCGTAGCCCTGTACTTCGGTCCCTTTCCTACATCTTTTTGTCATAATTATCACAGGATAGGTGAAGACAGGATTTAAGCACTTAAGGACTGTCTGATTTTTGTCCATAAAGTCCTTGCCACCAATTGGCGCTGGACTGGTCATAAGTGATGGGTGAGTAAGCACTTGAGAAGAATCTTTTGGGTGCTGGAAGTCTATTACATAGTGGAAGGGAACAATTTCCATGATGCCAGGAAATAATGGATTTCAGGTGCAGTGGGAAAAATCCAGGTTTTACTCTAAAAAAAGCTTTTTAGCGGTCAGACGACTGAATAGATTGTCTGGTGAGGTCTTGGAGCCTTCATCATGTTTTTGGTTTTTTTTTTAATTGGCAGCTTAATTACTTTTAGTGGTGATACAAGTTTAAACACTAAATCCATTTTCCTGGATGGTAGGGCATGGATGTCTTGGCAGAGGAACAGGCAACATCCACCCAAACCATGGAGGCTTTGGCCACCAACCTGTGGGGTGTCAGCACATTTTGCACCATGTCCTGGATTTTTTTCCCTTTTACTGCAGCTTTTTCCTCCCATCCTAAATGGGGGTTTTATCCTAATTGAAGAACTTCACAGTATTGCCATGGACTCTCTTGTCTTTCTTTTACTAAAAACTGGTAGACCTTGGTAGGAAAGGGGCCAGTGATGTTTTCTGTGATATTTGGTTGACCTGTTTGTCCCATGAAAGCATCCATTTAAAAAATAGCGGCTCTGTTAGCAGTGTGGTCATGGACAGGTTTCATTTCCTGTAAAAGTGGTTGCTTAATTGGCAAATACCAGTTAATTGGCAGGTCCATGAAGAATAGGGAAATAATCCGTTTTGGAAGTCCTCAGGCTATTTCACAGCTGCCAGTGTGAGATCTCCAGCTTTTCCATGTTGTTTTCCAGTGAGGCAGATCAAGTTGGTGAAAGGCCTTCAGCCCCTGGAAGTGGCTGAGAAAGGGACTGTCACCTTCGAGGTGGAGGTGTCACACGAGGACGTGGAGGGGACCTGGCAGAAGGACGGCGTTCGGCTGAAACCTGCACCCAACGTCAGCTTTGGTGTCCTGGGCAAGAAACACTCCCTGACTCTCTCCTCGGTGGCTCTGGAAGATGCAGGACTCATCTCCTTCAAAGCAGAAGGCATTAACTCGTCAGGGAGGCTCACTGTGACAGGTACACAGGCACAAAACGCTCTGACCCTGATCAGGGTGGATGCAGTTGTCTTCTCCTGACCTGGAGGGCAAACTGAAGAGGGCAACAAATTTTCCTTCTAACTTCAAGGGGCGTAAAGCACAGTAATGTTTCCTTCTAATGTCAACGGGATCATTGTGGCATCACCGTCCACATAACAATGATAAAGTGCCCAAGCCAATACAAATTTTATTAATCGTGAAAGCCAGGCTCTGCCTACCCATTAGTGCTTGTGTGACCCCATTCCCCATTCACTGGACTTTCTCTTTCCAGAATTACCTGTGAGGATCAGCAAACCTTTGGCAGACGTCAATGTAACCCAGAAGCTCAAGGCCACATTCGAGTGTGAGCTGTCCAAACCCAGTGCCAGTGTGAAGTGGTTCAAGGTACAGCACTGAATGGATTGTGATATTTAATTTCTGACTTCTCTGGGAGGGAATGGGAGCCTTTAATTCCACTTCCATGGGATGTAGGCTTGAGCCTTTGCAATACAACTCCTGGCATTGCTCTCTTGTTGTTATGTCCACTTACTCTCCCAGTTGATCACTCTCAGGTTTTTATTTACTGGGTTTGTATATTGGGTTAAAAGTTAAACCTTTCTGTTCTTGCACAGAATGTGAGCACTGCTGTTACAGATTTGCAGTCTTGTGCTTTACTTCACTCCAAGCAGTTTTCACCCAGGATTTACAGCCTCTTTGGGAACTGTGATTTGAAGGGAAGCCTCAGTTTCCTTTGTCAGTGACAGTGCAGTTCCCTTTCCCTAGACAGCCACTTTGGGGATCAGCTCTGGCATTTCATGTACCTTCCTTGGGACTCAGCTGATACTTTCCTTAATTTGGGGTAGCAGCAATTCTTCAAGATGGAATTTGGGCTGGAATGTACCTTTAAAGGGTCATCTCATTTCAACCCCCCTGCCATGATCAGTGATATCTCCAACCAGATCAGGTTGCTCAGAGCCCTGTCCAACCTGCCTTTGAATATTTCCAGGGATGGGGCATTTTCCACCTCTCTGGACAACCTGAGTGTTTTACCATCCTCACTGTGAAAAACTTCTTCCTTATTTCCTGTCTAAATTGACTCGCTTTTAGTTTAAACCCATTTATGTCTGAAGGGACTCATTGCTAACCCTTAATGGTGTTTTAAGCCTTCAAGTAGGTGTCTGAGATCGCCCAAAATTTCTGTGACCTTCAGCCTTTCCAGCTTCCTGAAATCTTTGCAGTGTGATGAAGTCTCACCTCATGTTCCTTTAAACACAGTTTTCCATTAAGTCCAACGAGAAGGATGAAATAAGCACAGATCTGAATGTCTGTTTTGGTCACTGCAGATGTACAGGAGGTGAGGGTGATCTGCTTTGGCCTTTTCCCCTTCTAGGATGGGAAGGAGATCCGGCAAAGTAAAAACATTGGGATGATCTCCCAAGGAAATAAGAGAAGCCTCATTATTCACAAGTGTGAATATGAAGACCAGGGAACCTACACGTGTCAAGCAGCTGAAGACAAGACATCAGCTACTCTAAAGGTTCATGGTATGTTTGGCTGGAGCAGGAAAATACATTTATTGCAGCATTTTTGTCTTCACAAGACAAAATTAATTGTGGACGGTTTGTTTTTCACAATTGCTCGTTTTGATAAAGTTTCTCTTCCTGGTGAGAAAGTGCTGGCAAAGCTGTCCTGTGCTTGCTCTATCCTTGCAATATTTTTGGAAGAGGTCCTAACTCAGCTTTCCTTTTATCATAAGTGATTTCTCTTCTCTGCAATCTGAGTGGCGTTTCTGGATTTTCACATCAGGAAACACTGGGCAGCCTGGCGCAAAGCAGGGATTCAGTGGCTGGTGCTGATGTGGTTTGGTGGCACCACTGTCACAGGGGGACTTTCCCTGAATAGGGACTGCACAAGCCTTGGGTATGAGCTCAAGAAGTGCCCTAATTTTTAGGTTGTAATTGCTAAGGAAAGGGTCGTTATTTCTGCCTGCACCTCTCCTTTACGCTCGAGGCAATTTTTCCCTCCAAATGTTGCCCTGAGCAAGTGATGAAGCCTCAGGTGTGTTTTGTCACCAGGCTCTGAGCACCTGAGATAAGCTCTGAGATAAAGGCAACTTACTCAACAGACAGCTCTGCTGTGCCCTGGCAGATGCTATTTTCCAGAGGGGCGTCTAAAAAACAGATCAGCTCTTCCTCACTGAAAGACAGAGCATCTTTCTCATTGCTTACTAGATGCTGTCCTCATGTGGCCACTTGGGTTCAGCAGTTCCTTCATGAACATCTGTCCCACTGCTCTGTTGAACTCCCCCTTTTCTCCCTGGTTTTGGGACTGGGATGGGTTGTTGCTTACATTTCAGCTCTGCTCCTGAGGCTGATCCAAGGCCTCTTTCAAAGGGAAAAGGCTATGGTACCACAGATAACACAGATCAGTTCTGACAAAAAGAGTTCCAAGGTGCAGAGTTAGAGGGTTATACCCAGGAGACTCAGAAAAAAGGTATCTCCTGTGTAAAACAGAGGAGAGCACACAGAGAAGCATGAATGAGGCATGTTTATAGTGACCTAAGAGATTGTAGACTTGTGTTCAGTTTTTCTTGGAGGATTTTCTTTCATTAATATGTGTATTTCTTTCGTGAATACCTGTATGAAGTTCGAGCATCCATAAAATCCTCTTGCGATAAGCTTCAGCCATAAAAGTTATTCACTGAGTTGGAGAGAAACTACCCAGGAAGAGAGGCTGGTCTAGAATAAAACACAATCCCATTTTTTTCTCATGTAACTATGCAGAAAGTAAACACACCACCGTCACTTATGGAGAAACCCCCAAATAAATATTTGCCTTTACGTTTTCACAGCCCGCGATATCAAGATTGTGAAACCACTGGAAGATGTGGAAGTGAACGAACTCGAGAGCGCAGCTTTCATCTGTGAGATCTCACACGATGAGGTCGAAACCCAGTGGTACAAAAACGACAACAAGCTGAAGACTTCCGAGAACATCAAAACGCGGCAGGATGGTAGGAGAGAAAAGGGGGATTTTGCTCTGGAATGGGGGTGGGCTGGAGCAGGGGCTGGGATGGGAGCCTAGAAAATAGGGTTTTGCCTGGGGGAAGCTGAGCCGTGTCTGGTTGTGTGTCTGTCCCCAGGAAAGACGTATTTCCTGACTTACACGCGCGTCCACGTCGAGGATGCGGCCGAGATCAAATTTGTGGCAGAAAAGGCAGAATCTCGCGCTCAGCTGACTGTAAAAGGTAATTCTGCTTTTTGTGCCAGCGCTGCTTCTGCTCTGTCACGCTACAAACCAATTCACTTCCCTCACTTTGGATGTGAAGGTTAAAAAATCTCCTACAGCGTTCAGGGAAAGAAAAATTCCTGCCTACTCTTCTGCCTGGTAAATATCAGCTGGGAGTTTATTTTAGCTTAATTTCAGTGTATTTTCTCAGAAGGTTGTACCTTTAGACATTTAAAGTTGTGTGTGAAATTTGAGGGACAAAAAGCTGTAGCTTGATTTTTGTTTTTTTTTCCCTTGCATTTTCACTTTCTGGTGTGTGTTATAACAGAAAACAGCATTTTTGGGTGTGTTAAGTAAAACAATATGATAAATGGAGAGAGAAGGAAGACATTTGAATTAACACACTGATGAGGAGCTCAGGAAACTGGAGATCAGCCCCTGGCTTTGCCATAGCCCTGCTGTGGGGTGTTGAGGAAACCACATGGTACTTCTGCAGTTCAGCCACTCCAGTGGTAAAATATGGAGGAAAAGTTTCCTTTTAATTAGCTCTTGCTAATTAAACTCGTCAATTGAGTGTTCAGCACAGCGGGGATTCTCGTCATCATCCAAATTACCGAACATAAAAGAAGTATTGCTAAGGAGTTTTTCCTTTGAACCTTTCACGGGGACTGTACCGATTAGTCCATTTCTTTGCTCTTGCAGAGCTGCCTGTGAAGATCGTGAAGCCTTTGCGGGATAAGATCGCCCTCTGGAAGCACCGGGGGTTCCTGGAGTGCCAGGTGTCCCGAGCCAACGCCAAGGTCCGGTGGTTCAAAAAGGACGTGGAAATTCGCCCCAGTGACAAATACGAAATCGTGAGCGAGGGCGTCTATCGGAAACTCGTCATCAATGACGCCGACTACGAAGATGAGGACACCTACACCTGTGATGCCTTTGATGACAAAACCAGTGCTAATTTCTTCGTTGAAGGTAAAAAAACCCTTTTGTCACCCTTAGATGGCACTGGGAGGAGGATGAGCTGATTCACTTGTCATTTACTTTGGAAACACAATACTGGTCAAAAAGGGTTTTTATTTAATGTTATTTATTCTGAAGTCCATTGGTGCCGAATCCTTTTACGCACAGGAACATCCTGAAAAATGCATATGTGGCTTATTATCCTAAGGAAAATGAGGAAATTCCCATTCCAGAGATGTTTATCAAATGTATCGGAGAAAGTCGGTTTTTCAGATAAATGTTGCAGCTCTTATTATCAACATCTGCATTCTAATGAACTTTTTTTTTTCCATTTTATAGCACCCCATATTTGATATCAGCATAGGAAAGTGGCTTTAGAATTGGGACTAGGAATCAAGAGATACAGATTCACTTTCTGGCTTGTGACCAGCAATATCTGTTTGCTTTTATACAGAATGAAAAGGTGTTTTAAGGCCTTTTGAGCTCTCATAACTGCAGAAGAGATGGCATGAGTGCTCAGGCTGATAATGGAAAAGCTTTCATGACTCCTAAATCCCTGCTCTCTTGTTCCACCCAGAGCAAGCCATTAATATTGTAAGAGAGTTGTGTGACGAGGACGTGACTGAGCCTGAAGAAGCCAATTTTGAGTGTGAGACATCCATTCCGTCTGTGAAACCTGCCAAGTGGTTTCTGAAGGGAGCAGCCTTGCAGGCTGGCAGGAACATCATCCTGCAGCAGGAAGGCACCATCCACAGGCTGACAATAGTAAAAACAACTGTTGATATGACAGGCACCATCCAGTTCTCCATTGGCAAATCCAAATCCACAGCGAACCTGCTCGTCAGAGGTAATGTGATATTTAATATATATTATGTGAGTCAGAACAAAGATCTTCCCTCTCACAGTACCTGGAAAGTAATTTGTTATAGATGCTCTCTAAAATCCACTGGCTGGGTTCTTGGACATGCCTGTGTACCTGGAAGATCTGCTGAGTTCCCAATTGCAAGTTGTTAGAAGCAAGTTGGATGCACCAACTGAGCCGGAAATGTCTTAGGAAGGGATCTGATTAAATGACTTTGGTGTCCCTGGTATTCAAATCTATCAAGCTAAAACTGGTTTTTGGTTTATTTTTATTCTCTTGACTTTACCAAGGAGGACAAAACAGATGAAATTTGCCAGGAGAGTTTATTTTGTCCCATTTCTGAACCAGACAAATTTGATAGCTCATTTACTTAATTCATTTTGTCGTTGACTTGATCTAGGACAAAACCTCAAGGCTTTTTATCTTCTGCTGTCACCATGGTGAATCTCTCCAGTCACATCCTGAAGTCCTTGTTTTGTCTTTAATTTCCTCTTACTTGAATGAAAACCTCAATTAGAGAGCAATTCAGCAAGCCCTGAGCCAGAAGTGGACCATGAATTTGGTGGTTAATATACTGTATTTTCTTACAGAAGTCACCTTTCCCGATAAATCATTGTTCTGTTGTAGCTTCAAAGCACATGAACTCTGTTAGAGACGTTTGTAGCAGCATCTGAGCAGTTCACAAAACAGTTGTGAAAGTCGTACACGAAATTAATGGGCACAAAATACAAATTAAAACCTTCCTCTTCTTTAGATTGATCCATTCTTCTTTCCCACCCCTGCTTTGCAGATTACCACATCCAGATCACCAGGAAATTGGAGGACAAGACCGTCCTGGAGCGACACTCGGTCATCCTGTCCTGTGACTTCAGGCCTTCCCCGAAGCACGTGAAGTGGTTCAAGGGCCAAGTGCTCATTGAGCCCTCGGAGAAGTACAAAATCAAGAGGGAGCAGTACTCAGCAGAGCTCAAGATCATGAAGGTGAAGCCTGAGGACGCTGGTGTGTACAAGTGCAGGGCTGGGATTGCTGAGACCGAAGCCACACTGAGCGTTGAAGGTACGAGAGGTTTGCGGCAGCAGAGCTGGCCTGGTGCTGCTCTCTGGTTCTCTGTTTCACTCTGGGTTCCTCCTTCTGAGGAGAGGTAGATTCCCACAGTTATCTTCTAATTTTATATAAACGCATTGTCACAGAACAAACTGCTGATTCCACAATGCTGAAATCCATGTCTTGCTGTCAAGCTGGTAGCGCATGTGGGAGGGCACCATCTGGGTAAGGTGGAAATTAGCATTTGTCAAGACACATTATTGTCCATTTCACAGGAGGAATTAGACCTCTGGTGCTCCTAACTAAAAATATTCTTTGTTAAACTGCTACAGGCCTCGATTCTGGTGATCCTGGCTGTGGTTTTCATTTCCTGACCTCTGTGTCAGCTTGTCTGTTGGCTATACATTTGTATATCTGCTGTATATACATTTTATAGCTGCTATCTTATATCTGAGTACAGCTGTTATTCGTAGTGTTCTTCTACCTCGTCTGGGCGTGGAACTGTTTTTAGCCAGTTCTTCCCCTCTGGTGACACTGTAAGAAAAGATGTGCACTGGGTTGCTTCCAGCAAGGCTTGGAGCTGAGCCACAGAACCATTTCCAAAAGTCCAGGGAGCAGCTCTTGGTAGCAGTTTGGCCTTGCAGAGGTTCTTCATTGAGCTGCTCAGGGCAGTGGTGATATCGCCATTCCTGGAGGGATTTAA
>VYZQ01040503.1:0-26273 GCA_013400655.1 Mystacornis crossleyi | reverse complement strand
TAGCATTTCAGTTGTGTGAAATTTTTTAGAGTGTCTGGAAAACTATAAGATACAATTGAGCTATTACTTTTTTTTTTTAATGAAAGTAAGAAACTACCTGCTGCTACCTATCTGTTTATATGTAGTGTGTCTCATTAGGAACTGTAAACTGAAGAAGCTTTTCTTCACCTTAGTCCTGCCAAATCGTAACTTTTGAATCCTGGTATGTGTAAATATGTGTGTATTCCAAATCAGTCTGAAAGTGTTACACCACAGGCATCTCCAGTGATTTGTTCTTCAGCAAACAGTCAGTTATAAAGTATAGTAATATATAGCTGTGTTCCTTGTCTGTCTTTATGCAAAGTTTTTGTGCCTGAGGTGGTACTTGCATGGCAGGTGATACTGGAAAGCTACATCCAAAGGAGGATTTTTGGAAGCAAGTTCATTTTCTTTNACTTTTAGTTTTAAATAATTTTTATATGTACACTTCTACCTTTAATTTTAAAAAGACTTACGTTCAAGTTTTAAGTCAAAGTACTTAAAGTATGTATATTATCCATAGAAGTTGTTTTAAGCTTATGAATACATTCATATCTCATATCGAGATGATACAATTACTAAGCAATGAAAACAAATATCCCATTTTGCTTTGCAGAAAATAATCAGTTATTTTTATCTCCCTTTATGAACAGTCTTAAACAATTCTCCAAGTATGGAGCAAGAAGATAGGGAACTAGCCTAATATAAAAGTTTTCTCAATACCTGGAGTCCATGGCTGACTGGTTTTCTATGGTTTGGGTTTTTTTCTGGTACACATGAGACTTTTTTCAGCTCTATTTCTTGGAATTTTAAAATTCTCCAAAACTGAAGTGAGATTTGTCCAATAAACATTTTCTTTGAGTAATCTGTGTATTTTGATTATACATCAGCTCTTTACATGTAAATCAGGATTGGGTTTTCTGTGGGTTTGTTTTGTTGGGTTTTTTGTATCCAAAACGTGTTGGAAAACAAGATTCCGTGGCTGAAGTGCCCTCTAATTTCTCCTCGTGGTTTAACATGTCTGGGTGGGCACTGACAGCAGAGTCTGCTGTGGGAGGGAAGGACTGCAATGCCTTGCCTCCCTGTCCAGGTAGAAGGGCAATTTGTCAGTTGCTGAATCGTCGCTCATGCCAGCCAATTTTCTGGATAATTCATGTGAATCCTTTTGGGTGGATGTTGATAACTTTGCTACAACCACAAAATCTTCAAATACGCTGTAGACAGAAATCAATGATGTTTGAGGGGTAGAAGTGAGCAGAAACGGGGAGAAGAGGTGCAGTGTAGGTGAATCAGTTAAATCAGTTTTACATCAGTTTTCATGGAAAAGCTAACTTGGACCAATTTTTTCTTTTTAAGCCCATTATAAAGATGTGCTGTATATCTATCTTATTACTGTTTCAAGTCCGATGAGTGTACTGTTTCTGGGTTCTCTTACATCTTACAAAGTTTAGACTTAAAGATGTGGGCATTCATTTTTAAAAAGTGAAAAAAAGAAAGAAGGAAAATGAGGCAGAAACACCAAACAATCAAATGAAAAATGTCAATCAGTATTTCTTTTAGTATTTCCATGTGCGCCTAGAAATGTTTAACCTACAGCTGTAGGTTACTTTGACACTTGTATTTCTCTTGTTAGTACCTAAGTTCCATGTTATAAAGCAAATAACTAGATGTTAAACTGTTTCAGTTGAAAACATGTAAGGAGTTGTATGTGGATTACCACTACCATTCAGTAATAGGTGATGGAAAGGGAGAGGGGTGGGAACATGTTTTAAATATTCCCTTTTAAAACAGAATTGTAAATAAGCAGTACTGTGTTATTTTAGACCTGAGCTCTGCTATCTGTAGTGGTTAGAACTAGGAAAACATGCTGCTTTCTAGTTATGCTGCTGTTTCATTGTACCAGCGCCATGGGGAAAAAAAAATACATCCGTAAATTTTTCTAACATTGCCCACTCCTGGGTGAGCATGCTTGATGTGTAGCAGTTCTTGTTTCTGTATATGTTAGTGTGTACATGTGTGTTTTCTTTTTCCCTTCTGTTCATTGCAACTTATTCTTCAGTTAAGTCTTGCTCAGCCCCACTAGCTCTTCTGAGGATGATTACTGGAATATGCATTTTTAGGTAGGGTTGCAAATCCATCTGTCTACAAATATAGTTTCATATGAACTGCAAACTGTACTGTTACAAACTCAACTATGTTAGATTGCATAGAGTTATTTTACTTACATGTAGTTGGACTGAATTATGTCATCATAATGAAGTTAAAAAATTAAGTATGGAATATTTTTGTAAATAAAAATACCTGTGCAGCTGGTATTTTAAATTTAAAATGTATTATACATTAATGTTTCAGAAGAAAATGTTCATATATGTGTATATGAATGTGTCATTATGCTGAAGGGCTCTTGATTGGGCAAAATAAACTATTCAAATCTCTCCTGAAATGAGTGTAGCTTACTCCTTTTCTTCCTGACCAGTTGTTTTCCTGCTGGCTGGAGCAGCAGGAAGGTGTGAGTTGTGCTCTGTAACGAGCAGAGCAATATTTGCTGGAAGCACTGGCAGCCGGGCTGATGGGGAGTAGCCCTGAAGGACCCCGAGAGGTGTGAAATGGTTCATCGGCAGTAAAGTCCCCAGGTGTGTCTAAAAAGTTCTGAAATGTGCACAGTGATGGTGACAATGTGAAGTCCTGTTATCTTTTCAAGCTGCCAGAAGAGTTACGGTCATTCATTGTACAGACTCAGTACAGCAAAGTATTTTCTATAGCTGCATTTCGTCAGGGTTTATTAAATGAAGAATCCAGTGTGTGTATAGGGAGAAGAGATGAAACTGGTATTTTTTTCTTTGCCATGTTTACAGTACAGCAGATGTATTATTTTTTTGGATTGAGGCTCAGCTTTGCCACAGACCTGTTTTTAGTTTGCAGTCTTAATAAATTTGCTGTCTTTTGCTGTTGGGGAGAGAGGGAAGCACAAACAACCTGCCTTTGTAAACATACTCTCAGTGACAGGGAAATAATGAATCCGAAGCGAGGCTTGGGCAGTAAATCTGAGAAGTGAAATTGCTGTACTTTGGAGAAATTTTTGGAATCTCATGATGTCAAATAGCAAAGTATTTCACTGCTGCTTGCTTTAGTATGTGAGAATGCAGTTTCATCTGTGGGAAAGGTCCGCTAGTTCCAGACTTCTTGTTTTGTTTTTTCTTTAATATCTGATGATTACACATAATGAACTGGAACTCAGCAATGCATGGAGTTATAAAAAGGATAATGCATTGGAATAAAATAAGTGGTTTTATCTTCAGTTTAATTGGATTCAAGATACTTGGAGCTGTCACACTGCCTCCAGCTACTTCCTAACTCTGGTAGTCTCCAATAAAAGTAAAAAAGCTACAGTAAAAGTAGCTCCCTCCCTATGGATACTGTGGGACTGCACAGATCAATGAACTGACAAGAGGGGAGTGCCAGAGTGAGGTTGCAAAGTGAAGCATTTTAATTTAGTGAAACTCAGGATTTGATGAGACTGATATTAAAACTTGGTTTCTTTTCACACCATGTGTTTCAACAGTTGTGGTGCCAATGTACTGTAAATTAAATGCATTTAAGGCCTACAGACATATGATTTTATGCCCATCAACTCTTTTCTTACCCGGATTTTTTTTATTGGGAGTTTTCATCCAGGCAGGGTCACTGAACGAGGCCCTCCTTGTTGCCCACTGGCCTGTGGGTGCTCGGTGGTATCCCTGATCTTGCCTTCTCCCTCCTCCTGCCTTGGTGCACCTGGGCTGCTCCCTTGGCCTCGGTCAGCCAAGCAAGAGGCACTGTCTCTTTCCTCCCTCAGGAGAAAAGGTTGCAGGAGGCATCCTGGCCTAGCCTAAGGAACTGGGATGTTTTCCCCCACAGTCCTGCACTAAGGTAAACCCACGAGAGCAGGATGTCAGCAAGCACCAGTTTCACACCTCCCAGTTTGCTGGCTGATTTTTCACGATGTGTAATTAATGCTCCCTCAGTAAGGGCTTGGGGGCTTGCATATGCAACTCATTATAGTAGCAGAGTTCTGCTCACTTGCTGTAGCAAACAGTTTTCTGTATTTTTCAGCCACAGGAGACAATCTGGGCTAAGGCTTGTGCACAGGCTGCTCAGAAGGAGGAAGCTGTACCCACCCCCACTGCCCCAGCTGAGACCTGGGGAACACTCCTTTAGCTTCAAACACTCATTTAGAGCTGTTTGATTCCAACACCACTCAGAAGGCCTGATGGAGGCCTGCAGCAAAGCTACAGTCAAGATAAAAATTGAAAGGTTGATGTGTTTTGGAGTAGGTAACTGCATTTTGTATCTTCCTGCAGTCGCAGTATGAGCAGGACTTGATAGACGGTTGAGCGTTTGAGGGGGTTTGTAATCAAGATGTCAGATTGTGCTTATATTTTGATAAGTTTACAAACTCCTCTGCCTAATTAAGCAGACGTAATGAGAAATCTTATGTAATTCTGTTTTCTGTGGTGCAAGACACTCCTCTAAAGAATATTGTGCAATGCAGTCTCCCGTGACAGAGTGAACAGAAAACAATTTCAAGCTGGTATACCCTAATTCTCTTGTGCACCTGCAACTCTCTTAGCACCACTAGAGTTAAGTACTTACTGTGGTGCTTCTTCTTCCAGGATCTCCAAGGACACAGCACAGTGGTCCAAGGTCTCATGAGACTTCTCTTCCTTAGCGTTGCTGTTTTCAGACTGAGTATGCCCACGTCTGTTGTTCAAGATGTATGTCAGAACTTATATCAAGTTATATAAGGAAGAACCTCTGTGTTTTGCTTTTTTAAATATATCTCCTATGAAAGGGTTAGAAAAAGGACTAATCAAGGTCATTGCATCACCTTTTCTTTCTAATATGCCCGAACTCATTGACTCGAAGTCAGTACTAGCTGTAAACTTTGAGGCCCTTTACCTCCCATTTTGTCTTTTGCAGAGCAGTTTCTGATTGGGTTTTAGAGTTCCCAAGCACTTCACAGATTTTTTTCAAGACATTCTGGAAATTAATTCTTTATTCTACTGTTTGAGTTAAACCCCTTTAGAAAACATTTTTTTGCAAATTTTAAATTATAATTTGTGGTCAGAGCAGGATCCATGGAAGTTGCATTGACTTCCAGAGCTTTCCCTCATTTTTAAAAGACCAGTAGTTGATTTGGCTCTATGTCTAACATGCAACTGCTTGCTCTTTTTAGGATACTTCTGTAAGCAGCTTCTTTCTCTCCAGTAGTCTAGTTATGCTGCATGAACCAGTTTTGGCAAGTAGCCTGTGGGCTTTAGTCACCAATGCAAGCTTTCTTTACCTCAAGAAAACTGAAGAATACCTAAATATGGCTGGAGCTAATGAGGCTGTGACATCATTATCACAACTACTTGAAAGTATTTAGCAGATTATGCCCTAAGGGACAGTAGAAAATCTCTTCATGTGCCTTCTTCAGGGAACAGTGCAACCTCTTGAGATTTGCATCCTGGGGATTGCAACCTCTTGACATTTGCATTTGGACCTGGGGAGCATTGCATCTGAGGCTTTTCACTATTTCAGTGTATTTCAGTCGTAGGAATGGGGAAGGCTGAAGGGGATGCAGAGTTTAGCGAGGGTTTTAACTCAGACCATCAGGATGTCTTTCAAAATACAAAGTGACAGAGATTGGCCATGTACCACATCCTGGAGAGCAAATTTCAAGCCTGAAAACCCCACTCCTTGTGATTTAACCTGGTGAAAAGGCAAAGCATATGTGAATAATGGTGGTTTGCTGTATTCCCCCACTGCACTGATGGGAAGCAATAAACTAAAATTTTTCCTGTAGCTGTTAAAAGAATTTCTTTACATTTGCACCGTAAGCAATAAGGTTGTCATTTGCTCTCACTCAGAATGTGACTTGCATGTCTTGCTTTATCGTTGAGCTACTGTTGTTGGTCTACTATGTGATTGTTTCAGGCAATGTAAAAACATGGAAAAAAATGTGAATCTGAGCCTGTGGTCCCGTAGGCTTCAGCCTGGTGAAAGAATTTGCAGCATAGCTCAGAGAGGCAAGGAGGCAGAAACACGAAAGAGGCTTGAGCTGGTTGGCACAACACTGATTCTCTTCTTGTCACATTTTTGCAGCTATTGTTCCAAAGAAAAGCTTTTAAGAATGCATTTAACATGAGAAAAAGTGACAGTTTGTGGATTTACAGGGAGCTGCTCCCTAACATAAACATCATGAAAAAAGAGAAGTTGGACTGTTTGAAAAATCTAGCCAGAAGTGGTAGTGTTTGGCATAATTCACTGATCCTGAGAGACCTGGCATCCCACTGAAGGAGCAGTGATAGTTCTGGAGGGGACAGGGTGCTGAGGAGGCAATGGACATGGAGAAAAGCTGCTTGCGTTTGCTGCTCTCAAGAAGAGGGAAGGTAGCATAGGGGGAGGTGACAAGCCTGACAGCTGGCTCTGAGATTACCTCTGTGGCTGTGTTGTGTAGGATGACGTTTGTCAGAACTAGAGGAAAGTATCTTCAGTGAGCACTGGCATGAAGCTTTGTCCTGGGGATGCATACAACAGGATTTGCTTTAGAAGAGGGGCCCAAAAAAGGATTCATGAGGCAGCAGGCAGCCCCATTGTCAGCACCTGGAGAGAGCAGCTAGAAACGATGCCTGAGGAGACACCTGTTTGACCAGACAACCCATGTTATCCCAGGCATCATTTCACATATGGACACTACCAGACATGGGCCATGTGTTTCCAGTCACACCTGGAGCAGACCTGTGGCTTGTGACAGCCCAGGAGTGTCTGGCCTCAAATTTGTCTGGCAGCCAGGGCAAGGAGAACACTGACCCCAGGGCTCTTCTCTTGGTGGTGAGAAACTGAGAGCCAGAGTCTGACATTGCTGCGTGGGGCCCTGCTGCAGACCAGAATCTCTCTCCTCCTCAAAGCGATGCCAGTGGGGTTCTTGTCCTTTGCAGTTGGTGGGAGGTGACTCTGGTACCCTTTGTACTTCTGCTGTCTTCTCTGACTCTGACTGGGATTCTGACCCCCGAGATTTCCCAAGGTGGCTATGAACTAAATGCGCAGATACAGCCTTTGATTTTTACAGGTTTTTTTTCTTTAAGAAAAGACCACTACCCTCCACTGCTCTAGGCCAAATGGAGTGGCAATGTTTCTTCATGTAAGATCTGCAGCTTCCTTTAGTACACTGATATATGGCCACATCTGTCCAAAGAGCACTGCAGATGCAAACACCCTCTGGTGCAAAGAAACTGATTTGCAGAGCGCTCTTCCTTTTGGCCTCACAGTTGCTGTTCTGCAGGTCTGACGTGCCTTGGGACACTTGCTCCCTGCAGGCAATGCATGTGACACAGGAGCAGATTTTTTCATTCATTCATTCTCAAGAGTTTTCAGTGAAGTGTCACGTTTTGGCTGACAACTCATGAGACAGGGCTTTCATGGGCATGCCAGATTTCTGAGCTTCCCTGCCAGGTCTCTGTGAGTGGGATCTGCAGTGAACTCGGGCTCAGCAGTGAACGTGCCCTGTAATAATAAGCCCCGTGGTTCTCAGGCACCAGATGGCTGTTCATGGGAGGAGTACTGGTAATATTGCAAATTATTAAGCAAAGAGTCATCCCCTTCTCATCGTTACCACCCATCCTGCTCTGGAGTGAAATAAAAACCCTTTCTGCTCCATAGTTTTAATTAAAAACTGTGCTGGTACTTTATAGGGCATCAAGAATGACTGAAATTGCAGACTCCTCTTCTCCTACATGGGATGATTTACTGCATAGGCAAGGGGAAGTTGTATATCTTCCCAACAGCATTATCCTTTAGTCCCCTGCACACGGGAGTAATGCAGTAACTAGTATATGCTGTAGTAAAACTTCCCATTAAAAGTTCCTGTATAACTAAAATATGAGTCTCTGGAAACTTCTGCTTTGATTGAGTCACTTAAAAGATTCACACACTCAGCTACTTTTTATATTAACTCTTCCTACCACCATGTAAGGTACAGGAAAACCTTTCCCAAGACCTGTGCTCCATGGGGTTTTTTTGTTGTGTTTTTTTTTTTTTTTTTTTTTTTTTTTTTTTGTACACANTTTTTTTTTTTTGTGTGTGTGCATCAGCATGGCAGCTCACTGGAGAGGGTTTTCCTTGCTTGCTGTGCCAGGGAATTTGACGCAGTCTGGTGGCATGCCCTGGGGCGGAGGGGATGCAGCGTCCTTCCTGCAGGTGTCCCCGTCCCCGGAAGGGAAGCACCTCGGGAGGGTAAAATGCAAAAGGTGTGCTCGCTGGCTGGCTCCTCGTCAGAGGAGGCACGTCCAGATGAGCCCGATGTGCTGGCAAGCGTTGCTCGGGGGCAAAGAAGATGAGAGGGACCTTCTGCGTGTGTTCCAGCAGGCTTATTCGCAGCAGAGAGCCCAGTCACAAAATGCAGGAGACAAGACTTTGCAGGGAATTTTATACAGGGATAAAATGGGGTGGAGAAAAGGGGAACAACCAATAGGGTACAATCGAAGGGGAGGATACAACTTAACATCAACCGATAGGGAGAACAGGGAGGCAGGAGTTACAACTAGGAGCTAATAGGGAACTGAACAGAACAGAACTTTCTGGACCAGAGGAATGCGGCTTGGACTCAGGTACGCCCAGTGGGATGCAGCTTACACCTCGGGGCCGCCCTCTGACTCACTATCCTGGGCGGAGAAATCCACTCACAGGATGGTGAGGGCTTGATGGGCACTTGATTGTCACAGCCCAGAAGTGGGCTGGGTCACCGCAACAGGAATTAAATGCCATTGGGCCACAGGAGTGGAGGCGCTGCAGGTGTACCTTGTGGAAGAGGAAAGTTTCCCCAAGATTTTGTCTTCAGAAGCAGCCATCCTTTTCCCATCAGGTGCATGAAGAAGATGCTGTTACACCACGAGGAGGAGAAATGAGAGGCAGCAGGATGGGATGTGTAGAATTTGGGGTTTTGCAGGACTGTTGCCCCTGCTCTGTGTCCCCTCCCAGGTAAGGTGACCCCTGGGGCTGGGCAGGATCCACATATGGGGGCAAGGGACTGGGGTACACAGGAAGGGAGCATTTGGGGGACCTGGGTGCGGGAACAGCATTTCCAGTGCAGGAGGGAACTGGGCAGGGTCCCTGCCAGATCTGCTGGAGCCCAGGCAGGGCGCAGCTGTATTTTGGACAAGTGAGGGACAGGAAGAAGAAAAGCCTGTGGATTGCCACCATGGTGGTGCTGTGGGTAGCTGCTGAGTTCAAAGGTGGAGAGGATGGGCCAAGGATGGCTGGAAGAAAATGGTCTGTGTAGGGGAAGTCGCTGCTCCTACAGCACAGCAGAGGCTTGCTTTGCTTGCTAGGATCCAGTGTCACGTTTAGCAAATGTTGGGCATCCCTGGATAGCTGTGGGATGTGGTCTGGCTTCTCTGACTCTTCCAGCTCGTGCTATTGCCCTTCAGTTTAAACTTGTTCTCTAACTCAGCAGAGTACAACAGAGAGAGCAGCTATGCACACAGCCTTGCACATCTCCTTAGTTCTGAGAAAATCTCCCAGGGACAGGAACAGCAGCACCAGTGTGTGGACCACCCAAAATCTGACTGAATCAAACACTTGGGAGTGCTGCACCCTGTATAATCCTAATCTTCTAATCTAACTTGTGTTTGCCACGAAAATCTTGTTTCTCAGAGGATGCTTTACACAGACCTGTGATTACTGCCTGCCTGGGGGGGCCAAGAGGCAGAGCAAGAAGAAAAATTTGCCCCGAAATACATAATGAAAGCAACAGTGTGGATTTTTTACATAGGTCTGATTGCAGTGAAGCAAACCTTGGGTCATTTAGCAGTTTTTATAGTTTATCAACAATAAGCACTTCACAAATTGTGGTACTCAGCTCCTGTGCAAGATAAAGCTGTATCAGATAGCAACGTTTGCCATATTGCAAAAACACTGATAAAACCATCCCAGTCTTTTCTGGAACTGAACAAATCAGCTTTTGTTGAAAGCACAATGGGGTACTAGGTTCCTGGTCTGGATTCAAAGACATCAGCCCTGTGGTTTCTCAGGAGTTTTTTTAATTAAAAAAAATGCCTTTACTTAGCTTAGGCTGCTATTATAAAATGTCATTGTGTGTAGATTACAGATTTTGCCAGAGTCTAACAGTCAATCTTTTCCATATGAGTGCATGCTTTTGGCTGGGAAAACTATTATCTGAATATAATGGCTTTCTTTTCAAGCCAAAAACTAAGTATGGAAGGCACAGCCAACTGAAATGAGAAACACTGCATTATTTCCGTTTTTGTAAAACTGCTCTTATTTCTGACAGTGGTTTTGCTGAAGACAGTGGTTTTGCAGAAGAGATGCAATCTTTTTAAAATAGACCATAAATAATGGCTAAAAACTGAATTGGAAGCAGAATAAATACAGACAATTAATTCAACTGAAAAAGGCTAATTTTCATTTTGATTACCCATGCTAGCACACAATCATCACTTAATGCCATTGCGAGACTGTAGGATAAGGAACAAATCATAGAATTCAATTGATAAAATAAATGGTACAATACATGTGCTATTCACTTCAATGTGTCAGTAATTATTCTCCGCTGTGCTACACAAAAATATTCCCTTCCAGTTTGAACACAGTTTCAAAAGTCTCATTAGGAATTTAGAAACATATATATGGTGATGTTCCATCCTCTGTGTGTGTGTTTGCATCTTTCTGTCTTCACTTTCCAAATACATATTTGGAAACTCTTCTTGGTTGGCAAGTATGTTCATATGTCCCCTCTCTATTCTGAAATAGTGGCTATTCCTCAAACTTCAGACAAATCTTGCTGCTTCCTCTCATCCAGCTAATTTCCCAAGCTAAACCAGAGTTAATTAATTTTTTGTCATCCTACTGTTCTGGACACGTTTCATTCCTACCACCAGCTGCCAAATGAAGTTCCCTGTAAGTGGCAGCTGTCATGCAAAATTGGGTCTGCAGGAAAGTCCGTGCTGTGCTCTGCTGGGAGGACGCAGGGGTACCCACGCTCATGTGATGCTGTGCTGGTTTCACACTGCAATGCTGATGTTCCCTGGAAACCCATTGCAAGAATGTCTTTTAAACAAAAGTCCTCAGTTGTATTAGTAGAGTCTTCATTTTCTGTTTTAAAGCATCACTGTCTAAAAGCTTTATTTTATGTAACACTGACCTTCCCCACCCCGACTCATTTCTTCCAGACCAAACACTATCCAGGCTCAGCACTTCTGCCATGGGTGTGGGTGTGATGGTACAAGTGGGACTGCTTTTCTCATTCTAACTGTTGATGACTAGAGAATGAATCAGAGTTTGGAGGGGATTGCTTCTAGTGTGATGTGAAATTTAAGACAAATTGTAAATTGAAGTTTGTGTTCAAAGATGATGTTCTCAGCGTAGGCAGCTAGACAGTATATGCATATAAAATTTGTTTTTTTGAGAAACTGGTATAAAGACCCAGTTTGAAACCCTCAGTACATTTGGATCAAACAGTATTGAGAAATCAATTCAAGAAATCATATAAACAACTGCACCTTAAAAAAAAAATAGGTAGCAATTTCTAACTGGAGCAGCAGTGTGGTCCTAAAAAAATTCTGTTAGATGGCTGAAAACTTTTTAAAGCCTGCCTTTCAGCTTATCTCTCATCTTTATAGACTCTGGAAAGCCATGTTAGTCTCTAGGCGATGAGTATGATTTGTTTACTCCAACAGCCTCCTGAAAGCACAAAGCAGCATTACTGTATGTTATTAAAAGATAAAAAATGTATTACTGTCAGGTGAAGGGTCAATGTCAAATCCTTGTTATATCTGGCAAATTCAGATTTAAAGCTGAAGCAGTCTTGAAGATGCTCGATTGAAAGTGTCATATTCAGCAAAAATATCTCATGATACCACATTGTTTCCTATGTCTGGGTCCATCTAGTGTTGTCAGGAGAGAAATATCACCCTAACATGCAGCTGCCTGTCAATTTACCTCTGTGGATACTTGCAATAAATTACAAATTGTACAACAGCAACAAAAAATGTTAGAGAAAGGCCATCCTTATAGTGCGTGAGCCCAGGGAGGGGGAGAGGAGAGCTGAAAGGCCTTGCTGGAGTCTTTGTCTCTTTCTGTCTGCAAGAGGTGGCTCTGTACTGAAAGGAGACTTTAAAAATGACATTGGTACGTACTGTATCTGAAGGGGAAGAGGCAATAAAAGTAATTTCTGTCAAACAACTAAGCAGATATGACTGAATATTGTAAGAAGCCATTCAGTTGGAAATCAGAAGGCATTTTTACATAACTGCATTCCAGAAGAAATATTCTCTAAGTTTTTACTGCAGGACTCGATTGGGTCCTGTGGATGTCTTTTCATTCAGTTTTACACGGTACCTTCTTCATAAGGGTTGCTATAAAGTATTTTGTAGAAACCATGATTAGAATCTGCATAATAATTCTTGCCTTGGGAAATTTTTAAAAATATATAGGAAGTCTGCTTGAAGTAGTTGTAGTCATAGAGATGTAATGAAGGTGAAGTAGCACAACTGTAATTCTTTACTCAGAAACTAAACCAAAATGTCTGTTGAATTGGGAGGGGGCGGCTAGCAGAGCAGTGTGTTAGGACCATAAGGCAACTTGTCCTTTCAGCTAAATTGTTGGAATCTATCATTTTGCAATGAGGTTCTCTGAGGCAATTTAGGTAACTTTGTTTGATATACATCTCAAAACCGTAATGGTAACAATAAACAGCAGAGAAAACAATTTGCCCTGTTTCTGGCAATTATTCTTTCAATACTGCGGTGACCCCATTAACCAGCCATGTGCATTACCAAAATCCAGCATTTCAGCTAAGAATAAGGGGAAGAATAACAATGTTTAAATGGGTTCATTCTAAATCTAATAAAATCCTATAAAGTTGAAAATCAAATCTATAGTTGAAAATCCTATAAAGTTTTTATCAAGCGTATAGATTCAGCTAAAGAGACAAGGTTCTTACTTATTTTTCCACTACAGAAAAAAGACAAGATCCTTAAGTCCAATGCCCTTTCCACAAAGGGCTAGAATTTCTCTTACAAATCTTAGCTACTGGAAACTGCCTTTGTATTGACATTTTTCTGACAGCAGAGGATCAACTATTTAAAGTGCCTAATTTATTATTGCTCACACGCAAACAATTTCTTTCTTCCAGAATGAACAAGTGCAAGTAATTACTTATGCATTCCTGACGAAAGAGGCCCATGAATTTTTCCCCCCACGTAGCAAGGCCCTTGACCCATCAGGTACGTCTCTGGCAGTTGTTCTAAAGAAAAAAAATTGATGTCTTTCAGCGCCTTGGATATGATACTGTGTAACATCAGCAGCTTGTGACAAACACTGTTCTCAAATTATTTTGCTGAAACAGGAGTTCTGCTGCCTTTCTATACGAGCAATACTCATTGACGTATTTCTGCCACGAGCAGCTCCTGTGGGTGTTAACAAATCACGTTTTGTCCCCTGGGACAAAAGGGGAGTTTGTATCATGTTTTATTCTTGCTTCAGTCTACTTGGATATTTTATTTGGGTTGGAGATCCCATTTACTAACACCGTATCCCTAGAACGGACCATGTTCTCACAGAGCTGCTTGTGTTTTTATTTTAGTGTCCCTATGCAACCCCAGCCTCATTTCCATGGTTTTGTGCATTATGGGAGAGCTCCTTGGCTGGTAGGAGACATGCAGCGTGTAGATTCATTAATGCCAGCTGTGAAGTAGCAACTTGTTAGTTTCAATTCTTTTAGAACATAAAAAAAAGTTTTAGATGTTTCCATTCAAGTGCAGATGTGACAGTGTGATTATTTCAAACTCTTCGAATTCTACGACAAAAAATTGTGAGGATGAGAGCAGTGTGCCAGTCAGTCCAAGTGCGGTCTTTGTAACATTTGGGCATATGGGAAGCATTCTGGAGTTTGCCTGCTAGTGCTCCTCTGTACACCAGTGAAGCAACTGCTCATTGCTAAAGAAAACACAGAGTAGTGCAAACTTAGGGTCTGGCTCCATCTTATGCTGAAATCTGGAGTTATAAAGCAGTTAGAAGCAGATCGTCAAAGATATTTAGCTCTTTGAAATAAGTGGAAATCACGCCATGCTTATCTGTAAAACTTTGCTTCTTGGGGAATTTCCAGAAGCACTTAAGCACCAATTTTTTCCTGAGAAAGCTGTGAACCAGAGGACTTGAGCATTGCTTTCAGGTGCCTATCCAGGTGCTTGGGTATCTATGTATCACCAAGATTCCTGCCTGTGGAGGTATCATCTCAATGAATCAAAACAGGTAAGTGGTATCACAGCTGCTAACTACTTGAACCATTTCCCTGACACACCAACAAGCAGCAGCAGCCCTCTGGTGCTAGAGATGTCCTGGTTTTTTTTGATTGCTTGGGATCGTTTCATAATCTCATGGCAATTTTCACGGAAGACCTCAGCCTGGAATTTAATTGCAAGCCTAAGGTGCAGCACCAGCACAGCTTCTGTTTGAAATGGTAGATGAAGATGGTTTGGTGAGGCTGAGGGGAGAAGGGCAGGCATGGAGGAGGGGAGTGGGGCAGGAGGGCTGGACCCCACTCAGGCGGGAATGGCAGGGCCACTGCCAGCTCAGCCCACCTCCTCCCCCACCAGCCAAGGACAACACAGCCCATGCCACACCTGTCTTGATTTCCTCCCTGTTGCGGTAAAATTACTGCCATTATTAGAAAAGAAAAAAAGATTAAAACTGTAATGAATTAAACAAAAGCCATTGCTGAAAACCAAAAACAGGATCACAAACTTTTTTCAGAGACAGATTCCAACAACAATGCTTTGTAGCCTCCAATTCTTTTGTTTCTCTGGATTTGAGTCATTACATTAAGTCTTCATGTCAAGCAAAGCAATTGTTTGTGACCCTGAGAAAATGACTGTACAGGCACTTTGTGTTTTAATTAATGCTTTCCCTGCATTTCAGAGCAAGATCTCTGTGTTGTGGTGGTATAAATGCTGTACTCGGTGCTGGAGTTTACACCCCTGGCAGGACCAACCCTGAAAAATGTAGTTTCTCCCAAGGTAAGTAAAATTTGTTAAGCCATAGTGGTATGTGGGATCTCATACAGCTGCTTTGCACTTTGTATTTATAAGCCAAGAGCTGAATGTGTTGGTTGTATGAGGAGAGGTTTTTCCCTTAGAGTTGTCTTTGAAGTAGTGTAGTGATCATACTGTTTCCTCATGCTTTCCACCTGACAAACTACTTTACATTTCTGCAAAATAGAGACAGGCAGCCTGGATCCAACTTGCTGTACCCATGACCCTTCTTGTCACGCTCATCAGAGAAGCCTCCTTTGTGCCAGGCTGAAGGGTTTGCAGTCCTTCTTACCAGTTTCTGTTCCTATGACCTGGATGCCATTCCCAAGCTTGTGTAGTATTTATTTTGCTTATAATTACTCATTCAGCTCTTAGGAGTATACATCTGTAGGTTGGACCTTCACAAATAGAACAAATTTAGCAAAGTTTGCATGGAATTGAAAACTGTGTTGATAGAGCAACTGTGTCTGCTGTCCATTTTCCATCAAACTTTACCCAATATCTGTTAATCCAGAAAAAGAGCTTGGAGGTTTTCTATTTACCATTTCCCTTTCCTCTGCTTTTAAGAATTTTTAGTAAATTTAGTAAACGATGGCATAATGACAGGTGGAGAACCAATCCATTTCAGACTACAGAGCTCTGTGGGCAGGTGGGTCAGAATGGCTTATTCTGAAGGAAATCCTTAGAGGGTAAACAAACCAGCTTAAAACAAAGAAGTGATTTTTTTTTCCTGTCAAATCTTGAACAGAAATACAGAGAGCTATGATAGAAAGCTGTCTTTTAGGTGTTAAATTATGCTAGTATGTATCTTTTATGCATATAACATTTGTACATTTTATGCTAACCTGAAACATGACATACAGGTCAGAATAGACTGGATTCCTAGTTAGAAAAGTGAAAATGTAAGCCGCATAGACCAGATGGCTTTGCTTTATATGAGTGTTGCAGGAGCAACGCTGGTTGCAAGGTAGACCTTTTATCCTTGCCCCTGTTCCCACACACCAGGTTTTCAGCCAGTGTCCATCCCCATCACTGCTCCCCAGCCCACCCCAGTGTCCTGGGCTGGCCTCTGGGGACTGCTGGGGACTGCAGACCCTGGCCAGAGCAGCGATCTGTCCCCATCACACCTGTCCTGCTGCTCCTTCTGCCCTGCAGAACCTCACACCTCTCAGCCATGCCCTCATCTCTTTGTGCTAGGAGAAGCCTAGAAGGTCCAGATAGGATCCTATTAGCCCTGCTTTTCTGATTGTCCCCAATTTCCCAGCACATGTATCCTTGCCAGGCTTTGCCCTCTCTTCTAGGGCAATCTGCTCCCTCTCTACTCTCTTACCCTGTCACTCTTTTATAGTTTCTGCCAATCTGACTTTCTTCAGATCCTGCTATATTCAGGTTTTGTCTCCAGTTCCATAGTCTGGCATTGACTTCCCAGCCCCAGCTAATCCTCCTGAATCAATAATTTTCTGCCTGAAAATAAACAATCCTTGATAAGCATTTGCTGAATTGAATAGACAAGGTTTAGCAAATTATTTGATTTTCACTAATTCCCTCAGCGTTCCCTAGCTTTAAAGACCATGAAGAGGGCTTATGGCTCACTCTGAAGATCAGAAGCCCTCCTTTTATAAGAACCCGCTGCCAGGTATAAAGTGCTCTGTTCCCTGCTCCACCCCACAACTTTGCACAACCCCAGTGATGGGTGTAGGCTGACCCCCACAGGAAAATCTGCTTTTGTCTGCTTTAATAATTGCTCCATACAGCTCTGTCACTTCAGTCACCAAGCTGTAAAATTGCTTTTGTTATTTATGTTGTAAAAGCACTTTGAGTGCAGCCTCAGCAGGGCTCTCTGTACTAGATGTTTTTTTCCTCCTTTTTTGCCTTTGTCTTGCAATGTATTGATTGAGGTCCTTACAGAGGTGATTAAAATCCCAGCACCTCCCAGAACTACACAGAGTGTGGAAAAGTTTCATTTACCTCTTTTTCCAGACAAGAGATCAAAAAATTGGCCTGTCTGTTTATTTCTGAATATGGCAAATGTTTTGGTTATGTCAGCGTCATTCTGTAGTGAGCTACAAACCTCAAAGTCCTGGACCAACCAAGAGGAAACAAAACATGGGTGCTCACCCAGTGCCGCTGCGCAGAGCTGAGCACCCACTGTTCCGATCAAGCTACAAATCCCAATTCCAAAATCCATTGGACTCGACAGACGCAAATTACAACTTGTTCACAAAATAAGATGAATCAAACCTTTCCTTTGATTTGTAGTTATATACAGAATTGCTAAAGACAGAAGGACTGAGGTGATATTGTTTTGATAACCTGTGCTGCCTAGCACGTCCTTTGGTCAGAAATGCTTTTCTTGTTGCAAGCAATTTACATTCATACATCAAGGTTTCAATTTGAAATAGCGTTTATCATGCAGCAGCCTGAATTCAACAGGAAAATTGCTGCTGCCTTTCCAGCTGTCAGTTGGATCACAAAAGCATCATCCTCCTTTCTACCAAACTCTCCCATGAGACTCTTTCAAAGCCTGAAGAGTATCATAAGAATTTTGATGGACAAGTAAAGCATTAATATAATTTCTTTCCATATCACATATTTACCAAATATAGACATATCTTATTAGGATTAAGCATTTTAGTGTTTCTATCACAAATGCTGAGTTTTTTCAGAAAAAAAGCCCCAGTACATTTACTTTCTGCTATTGAATTTCACCTTCCTGAGAGCAGGATATCCACAGAATGATTTTATTTCATTCATTGTTTAAAAGTCTTTTGACAGTTCAGGCTTCTCCGTTGTCTTCCACCAGGGATGAAACACACCTGGAGGCCAGACTTGAATGCTAGGATATTTTTACAAACCCAGTGAGGGGATTTTTTTGGTCTTTAGAACACCAAAATATGTGATTGCAAGGGTACTTACTGGTTTGTACTGCATGGGTAGCATCCATTACTGTCTTCTAGTTTTGGGGTTTGGGTTTTTTTTCATATGACACACAGAACTTCTCAGATCTCTCTAAGTCTACGTACCTAACCTTCCAATAAGGATTCAGATTTTTCTTTGGTCTAGGTCATGAATAAAATGGTCTTAGGAATGCAAAGCAGGCTCTGGCCATCCTCTCTGACTATTGTCTTTTCTTTCAGACCTTAAGGTTGAGGTCAGTAAATTACCTGAACATTACTTGCTCTTCAAAAGTCCAGCAAGGCTTATTGCAGGGAATTTTAGAGTCCTTGGATTAAAGGAAAGACCTGAGCTAGAAGAAAAGTTAGCATTGGGCTGTTAGGGTGAACAGGAAAACTGCTGATGGTGGCAATGGCACAAAGTCGGGCCATACCTGCCTTTAATGTAGATGATTTGATACGTAAATTCTTCAAGAAGCCACTAGGCTGAGAAAGGCAGGGATAGAGGGAAAAAAAATACACTGGAAACTATAGTCAATTATGGGTATAATGACAATTTGTTTTGATATTTTGTCTGCATTTCTGTTTAACCACTAAACCCCCCTGAAGCTGTGTCTCACATGCCCTTCAATTTTTCAGGATTAGGAGGTGGCTTGTGCTTGTGAATGCCCTTGGTGCAGAAGTTTCACTCCCAAACCTCAGGCTTTCTCTCTTGTAAGCATTTAATGGGCTTTTCTTATGCTTTTTGAAGTTGTGTGACCTTGTGCCACTCACAGTCTTCCAAGGAATGTGAACTGATGGACAGTGAAAAGGCCATACTTTGGGGCTGTGATTTTATTTTGGAGATCTGGTATTGCTGCGGAAAATTAAGCACAAACAGCAGTGCTGAAGTTTGCCTCCCCTTGCCTTCCTCCTCATAAAGAAACAGCTGGGACTTCAAAACACCCAACACCAGATAGGAGCTCATGTTTCAGGCGTTTCATTTCAAATAATTCCACGAGCAGTGTTCCAGGATACTTTCTACCTTTCTGAGCTCCATCCATTTAATTTCTTCATTCTCAGCACTAATCCATGTGAGTAGCAGATGACATGCAGGCCTTGCAGTAGTCTTGTTGCTCCAGTTGTTTCTAGTTAATCAGTAATGAGAGCCAGCTTTGGGGTACAGCTTTCCACATTTTTCACCTTCTGAGCTTGAACCAGCTCTTTGTCGTTTCACCTCCAGCATTAACAAGGTTTCTACAAAGAAAGAAATTGAGACCGAAACAAAACAGAAAAACAAAGGACTCACTAACTTACCTTGGAAAACAAAGAATAGTTGATGGACAAGGATAAGCCATGAGTGGCACAGTTTTCCTCTGCTCCCAAAGAAATACTTGGGATGTTGATTTCCAGAGACTTTATTTGCACTGGCACTGGAGGAAAAGAAAACCTCTAAATTCTATGAAAATGTACCTGGAAACTTAGTAAGTATTCCTTAGTCTATTTTTATGTGTGCAAATAGTTCTGGTTGCGGGCATACATTGCAGTAGAAATAGTCTGGCAGGTTGTAGGTGGTAGGGTGGGATTTCACAAGAGTCAGTGGCTCTGTGAAGTTGTAGTCAGTGTTATGAAAGCTGCTTTTCCATGGCTTTAGGCACTCTGGCCCTGCTTCCTCTTGCTGCTTTTCAAAATGTAGAACTCCATTTAAATCTGTGTTGGGTTTGATTCTTTTTGTTGGTTTTGGTGCTTTTTTAATATTTTTTTTGGTGGGGTGGCTTGGTTTTTTGGTTTGGGGTTTTTTTTTGTTTTGGGGGGGTTTGTGGTTTTTGTTTGTTTGTTTGTTTTGGCTTGGTTTTTTGGTTTTTTTTGTTTGTTTGTTTGTTTTGTTTTTTGTTTTGTTTTTTTTTTAATCAAATGCACAGATTGAAGATTATGTCACTGTTGCTGATATTGTAATCCTCTGAACTGGAATATTTGAAAGAGCTTGGGTGCACAAACTCCTAAGGCTGAACTTTGATCTTACAGTGTTTCAATCCACTGCTACAGCTCGCTTAAACAGAGCCCCTACCTGTAACTTCCACTCCCTTGTTGGCAGGAGAGTCCTGTCATCAAGTAACAGTACTTAAAAGACTTCTAAGAAAAAGGCAGGTTTTTTTAGTAGAATAAAAGAAGAAATTTGAAGAAATGATTGATTGTTATTGTGTTGCTTAGTTATGAATAAGCAGGACCAAGGTGCTCTGTGACATTCTCAAAACTCCAGGGTGAAGGTATCTTTCTTTTAGCTCAGTATTTTCTTCCTCTTAGCCAGTCACACAAGAGCCTGTTCTTCATTGTANACTAACTTACCTTGGAAAACAAAGAATAGTTGATGGACAAGGATAAGCCATGAGTGGCACAGTTTTCCTCTGCTCCCAAAGAAATACTTGGGATGTTGATTTCCAGAGACTTTATTTGCACTGGCACTGGAGGAAAAGAAAACCTCTAAATTCTATGAAAATGTACCTGGAAACTTAGTAAGTATTCCTTAGTCTATTTTTATGTGTGCAAATAGTTCTGGTTGAGGGCATACATTGCAGTAGAAATAGTCTGGCAGGTTGTAGGTGGTAGGGTGGGATTTCACAAGAGTCAGTGGCTCTGTGAAGTTGTAGTCAGTGTTATGAAAGCTACTTTTCCATGGCTTTAGGCACTCTGGCCCTGCTTCCTCTTGCTGCTTTTCAAAATGTAGAACTCCATTTAAATCTGTGTTGGGTTTGATTCTTTTTGTTGGTTTTGGTGCTTTTTTAATATTTTTTTTGTTGGGGTGGCTTGGTTTTTTGGTTTGGGGTTTTTTTTTGTTTTGGGGGGGTTTGTGGTTTTTGTTTGTTTGTTTGTTTTGGCTTGGTTTTTTGGTTTTTTTTGTTTGTTTGTTTGTTTTGTTTTTTGTTTTGTTTTTTTTTTAATCAAATGCACAGATTGAAGATTATGTCACTGTTGCTGATATTGTAATCCTCTGAACTGGAATATTTGAAAGAGCTTGGGTGCACAAACTCCTAAGGCTGAACTTTGATCTTACAGTGTTTCAATCCACTGCTACAGCTCGCTTAAACAGAGCCCCTACCTGTAACTTCCACTCCCTTGTTGGCAGGAGAGTCCTGTCATCAAGTAACAGTACTTAAAAGACTTCTAAGAAAAAGGCAGGTTTTTTTAGTAGAATAAAAGAAGAAATTTGAAGAAATGATTGATTGTTATTGTGTTGCTTAGTTATGAATAAGCAGGACCAAGGTGCTCTGTGACATTCTCAAAACTCCAGGGTGAAGGTATCTTTCTTTTAGCTCAGTATTTTCTTCCTCTTAGCCAGTCACACAAGAGCCTGTTCTTCATTGTACCCCATATGAGCTTCTAAGCCTGGTTTTCCAAATCTCCTCTGACCAAGCAATCTCTGGTTTAGCATGTTGTGGGGAGTGGGGTGTGGCTGACTGCTATCACAGCTTTTTAAATGCAAATATGCAAATGACCTTCAGTTTGTCCTCCTTCAAGTGCCTCTAAGCATAGCATGAATTTCCCCCAATATTTAGACTGCTAATACCACCACTTTCTCCAAATCTCTAATTAGTATTTGCTTCTGTGTTGGTGCCTGCTGGAATTAATTGATATTTGTTAGATGCTGAAGGGCAGGAACATATGGTGCCACCTTGTGTGCTGTGCTGATCTATATGAAACCCTGCTGCTGTGACTGCTGAGTCAGTTCTTTCCCTTTCTCAGCAATAGCAGTAGCTTCAGGACTGACAAGTACAGAAGGTGAAAGCATTTAACCTGTCGTCTGAGCAATGTGGCTACAGCTGCATTAGAAAATAGTAATAGAAAGACAGAAATATATTGGTAGTGAGAAACACTCAGTGTTAAATATCTGATTTTCAAGCCATACCCAAGTCAGGAAGGTTGCTTTGGACCAGGTGGATTCTGGTCCCCTTGGATGAACTCCAGTATGCAGATGAAGTAAATTGATGTATATCTGTAACTCATATTTTTTGTTTATTTAATAATGTTTATTTTTGACTGGAAGGAAAACAGTTCCTGTGCTCCAAGGCTGCACTGTGATGCCCACCAAGCATTTGCTAATCTCTACCAAGTTTATCAGAGTTCATCCTGGGGACCGTGAGCAAGCCCTGCCCAACAGCCTTGGCCATGAGTTACTGGGGCCTCTCCCAGGACACATGGCTCACTGCTGCACAGGAGCCCAGCTCAGGAATACATTATCCTGCTTTCTATGTTTTGAAGAGAACAAAGAGGGTACAGTGGCTTCATATAGAAGGCAAACATTGTCTGACACTATATGTGGGCAGTGAGGTGTGAGGAGAAAGGCCACAGAGCTCAGAGGCAGGAGGGGCTTCCAGAACCACTGAGCCATTTTTATTCCTGCCCTGTGACAGCTAAACAGTAGTCTGAAGCTACTGTTCCTCTTGTCTGACAGGGGCCAGGTGCCACTTCTGCACTGCACTGACCCAGAGCACAGCTCCGTTCCCCAGCAGTCTGCCACAGACGCAGGGCGCGCATCCCTCCTCAGGAAGCTTTGCCCTTGGAGGGATCTTTGCCCTACTGCATCCACCAGGCAAGGATGCTGTACATCATTAGGCAAATGTTATTTCTTAGAAAGCAGGGGCTGGATTATAAATCTACTGACATGCTGCTGCAGGATTAAGGCATCTGGTTTTGTACTGCAGTTGCTGTGGGTGTTTGTTTTCTTTTGGTTTGTTTGTTTGTGTTTTGGTGGGGCTTTTCGGTTTGTTTGTTTTTTTTAAATTGTCCTATTCAGGAACTGGTGTTAGTAGTATGCATGCAGTGTATCACTGGCTTCCTGACTCCACTGGTCACTTTCTTTCCTTCAGAATAAATAAACTGAACATCTGAAAAGCCCTAAAGGAAAAGAGAAGGAAACCAACTGTGCCATCAAACCTAAAACTAAAACTAACTCCCCTATGCAAAACACGGTGGTTCCTGGGAATGAGAGGTGCTGAAAAACTAAAAGGGACATAGCTTTTGGCATTGATTTGGTACAGCTTGCTCCCATCTCTCCAGCAGATGATACTACCAGGGAATTAGTGCAGAGCTGGAGGTGCAATCTAGCTTTGTCAGTCCTAAACCATTCAGCTTAATTCCTTCTTAGAAAGAACACATGCATTGAATTAAAGTTTATTGGTTTAAAGCTGACCGATCTGGGGGGTGTGTTATTTATGGACTTAACTACATACTAATCGAAAGTTGCATCCACATTTTTCTCAGCTGAGGAAAACCACAAATTGGCTGCATTTACAGACAGAAGAAGGTGTGCTAAGGCAAACATTCAATTTCCTGCTGAGAGGCTGTGAATCATAGCTCACAAAGCAATACACACAGAGTTTTTATTCTATTGTAAAAATACTGGGGTGAATTTGTTGCCTAGAAGAAACGAAATGCAGATAGTGTGAAATGCCTTAATTTGTTGCTTGCTGACATAATGTGTTTTGGATAGCTTTCCATTGTATTACCCTAAGCAGCTGGACATTGGAGTTGATTGGATTTTTTCAAATTTTCATAATTAATACTTTTTTTTTTCTGAGGGAATGGTATTTCTAGCCCAGCAAAGGGTTATTTTGTTTTCCTTATTTCACTCTCATTTATCTTCACATCTCTCTCACTGACTTTTTATTTCAGCACCTTTTACTTTTCATGGGTCTTTAGTTCCATTAAACATCCAGCGCTAATTAGACTCTGTTGTCTAGACTGTACCAAACACTTCACTCAAAATCAAAGAGCATTTAATTAGTTAGTCTACAGGTTACACCCTATCTTGCAACATTAACACAAACGAACAGTTGAAATGCTTGTTACAGCCTAGCAAAAATGCAAAAAAAAAAGCTTCTTTAATGGCAATCAAGATTTTAATTTTGTTATTGATGAAGGCAGGCATGACAAGTCCCTGCTACTCAGATGACTGCTGGGCTGTTTGTGGTGGAGGGAAGGCAGGGAAGCAGTAATGCTTATTTCTATCCTTTCCCAGGAACAGCTACACAGACAGAGCCCTTGTCTGTGTTGAGCACCCATGGGCTCAAGCCAAAAGTGGGGTGAAGCCACACGGCGGCCTCGGCTTAGCACAGCCTGCCACAACCATGGGCAGGATCCATCAGAGTTTCACTTCTGCAGTTATTTGGGATTTCTGGGTATTTATTCCGGCATTCAAGTGTGAAGCAACGAAGTCAGAAGCAACTGCTAAGATAGTAATATCTTACTGTTTGTAGTGACGACAACAGTAGAATGCTAACCCTATCCGGGGCTGCATCAAGAGGTTGAGGGAGGTGATTCTGCTGTGATTTGCTGTGCTGAGATGCCACCTGCACTGCTGGTAGTGCAAAGTTTACTAAAATTTACTAAAACTCCAAATCACCACAGCAAGTGATTTTGTGAAAATATTATCTTTCTTCCTTTAAGAAAAAAAAAAGGAAAGAAAAGGAACTCCTCCACACTCTAGGCTGGCCCCACAAAAAAACCCAGCTGCCATGAAAATCAAATTAATGTCATCAAACATCAGACCTAGTTCATGATTTCTCAATATTCTGGGTTGAAAACACAGTGGTTGCTACAGAGGCAAAGAATAGTAGGCAGTTCACTTAAGGAATTAAATCTCAAGTAATTAACTCTTCAACTGCTCAGAACTATGAATGATTATTTGTGGTCTCTGTAGTGGTCTGAGTGTTACATTGAAAAAATGGAGATGGCTAAACAGAGCCAAAAACTTTATCTGAAAGTGCTTTAAATCTGTATGATCTCTGGAATACTTGGAGAAAAATAACTGCTGAAGTGAGTGAAGAATTCTTCTCAAAGCAGTACAGGCTAGTGACCAGCAATAATGTTTTCCAGGCATGCTTTACCCGTCCTTCCTTCTCTCCTCAATAACAATCATCTATCAGCATTCAAAAGGGAAATTACTTCAGGTTCAGTCTGCCTCTATTTTGCAAGACATTTAAGTGTCTGTTGAAGTCAAACTCACCAAATGAGCTGCTTTTTGCAGATGGATGTACGTAAGTCATCTTTTCAAAGAAAACTTGTGCTGAAATATGCAGAACTGCTCAAGATGTACTTGAAATAATTTGCTGACGACATTGGGTTAGGCAGCGCAGTCTGCAAGAGCTAGTTCTGCAACTAAAAAGAAAAATAAAATTAACTAAACTGTTATGTTACCCCTTTAAAAACTTGAAAAAATATTTTTGATAGAGAAAATAACAGAAGCAAAACAGAATTGAATTTGTAATGCTTAACTCACTTCAGTGATTTTCAGAATGCTACACTTCAGTCACTTGATTTGGTTCACTAGCATTGCTATTAACAGAGGCAGATTTATTTGTGGTGTTCCCATTGTCAAGTATAAAAGTGATATTGGCATTACCAGTCTCTAAATATTATTATAATTTTTACAGTGCACTGCTGTCAAGAATGATTGCTTCAAAACCTCTCTCTTTCTTGTCTATTCTAGCAGTAAAAATCTGATGAAATAAGGGAACTTTAACATTCTTCCTTGTGAAATTAAAATCTTCAAAATAAGTTGAGCTGTGCACTGAAAAAAACTAGTACATATTCCTGCTCAATGTGTTCCTTTTTTGTTTGTTTTTGCTGTAATAAAATCTTTCTACAGCAAACTTCTAATACAATTACCTTAAATGCAAATAGGGAGGGAGGGCATATACTGCTGCCATGTCTGCGTGGTGGTTTCCGGTGTATGTGCAATGCCATGAGTGTGAGATGTCTGTCAGTCCTTGAGGGGAAGGTAAGTAAATAAAGCAAAATGTCCTTCTTTATTTTAGCATATAAACCAGCACGTGTGACAAGCAGTTGTGATGTGTTAACAGAGTAATATGTCTTTAAACAGCTGTCAGAATTAGCACTTTAGAGGCCACATCTTTGACTGACAACTGCAGCAATATTTTAGGGATGTTAGATCTCGGGAATTGAGGAGACTTTTGGAACACAGGTCAGATTAGAAAATACTGAAAGAACAGCACTGAATGTTTTCAGTTTGCAGTGGAAGAAGACATATTTTTCTATTTGTACTTCAGGAGGGGCAAAATGAAAATAATATGGTGTTCTATCTTTACTTTTTGGAGCTCTGAAAACCCCCAACATCATTATTTTGGCATCTATAAACACTGTTCATTGCTGTACACCTCGCTTAGGAGTAAGCCAGTGTTCACATTTGGTTTATTCTGGAAGTTCAGTGCAGTCTTCTAGCATAGCAAAGGTTTAGCGACATGCTTTGTACGAAGTGCCCTCAAAATTTTATTTAAAATTTTTATTAAATTAT